>CM027123.1:30582534-30797067 GCA_015476505.1 Urochloa ruziziensis | reverse complement strand
CATGCCGTCGCGCATCAAGTTCCGGGTGCTCCTCCGTTCGTGTTGATCCCGTTGGCGACGATGATCTTCAGAGCGAGGCTCCTGGAGTCGAGCAGTGCCAGATCCTGACGCGGTGGCTCCGTGCGGTCGTGCGGCTCTGCGAGTCACCCGACTGGCGTTGCGTCCTCGACGCTGGTTCCTGGCTTCAGTCAGTCTCCTCTGCAGGAGTGACCTCATCTTCTGAGACAGGATTCGTTGGCATTGCTGGCGCCACCATGTAGCAATATGATCCGGCTCCTTCTTGCGTGAGGTAGTCTTCCTCAGACTCGGAGAAGTCAGATGTGGGCGTATAACGCTCCAAACTACTCGGAGTCAATTCTCCGAGTGATCCTAGTAGTTCCGGCTCTGTAGAGGCATCGGACACTGTGTATCCTTCCGGCAGATCGTCCAGGATTGATGGTCCCAGTAGATCTAACCCATAGGAGTCGCTCCCAGAGAGGTAATCATCCGTCTGGACGATGTCCTTCCTCTTCTGCTTCCGAGCAAGCGCGCAAAAGCCAGGGGTCTGGACAGTAATGACCTCAGGGCTCTGGACGCGTGTTGGTTGAGCGTTTACGCTCTGCGATGATTCGGCGACGCGACTCTCAGGAGTCGGATCGGAACCGAGTGATTGTAGATCTGTTCCTGACTGGTCTGGCCTCGCGTTTTGCGATGGACTCAGCGGGGTAGGTCCGGCACGATCAGATGCGATCGGACCGGATTGGGCCGTGACGGCCGAGGTCGGTGCCAGAGAGGAAACCTCCGTGGCGACCGTAGCTCCTGCCGCTTGGGTATCCAAGGCGGCAATGACGTCCCCGAACTGGATCTCGACTTCGTCGACGTCCGGGAGGTTGCAGCTGTCCAAGATCTTGACGCGATCCATCGAGCTTACCAGATTGATCTCGGCGATATCCCCTACCTGACGCGCCACTGTCGGTGATATTATCTCTGGCAGTCTTCCACGGGGTAGCCCACGGAAGTGATTTGTAATGCAGGGAAGATCGCAAAGATCGGAAGCAGGATGGTTAGGATGGACAGACACAAGGGTTTATACAGGTTCGGGCCGTCGACTCGACGTAATACCCTACGTCCTGTTTTGGGGTGTTGTATTGCGTGTTTTGGTGATTCGAGTTGGCTCGAGTTGTGGTTGGTTGCTGTCTCGTTCTTTTGGAGGGGGTCCCTGCCCGCCTTATATATCGGGGGGCAGGGTTACAAGTCGGTTTGTATCCGATCCTATCTCTAAGAATCCTTTCCTTCTTTACAATAATTCCTATTCCAACTAGGACTTCTCCTTCCAGATCCTTCCTCCGTGCGCCGACTTGTCCCGCACGTCTTCAGGTCCAGAACTGATGAGGTGAGCCGCCCCCTTTTGGTGGGCTGCCAAGCTTGCTCGTGAGGCACCCGGGTACTATATCCCCCACACAAGTATTGCAGGTGTAGAATGCGGACTTGGTTGCATTGGTGCAGGTGAAGAACAGGTGCGAAAGGTCTTAGCCATGGCTGGCCTCCGAGGAGCAGAGAGACAAGTAGGCTTGGTTCGAGGGACCCGGTGGCCGGTGGATCAAGTGCGGTTCATATGCTGGCAAGAACGAGCAAGGGGACGTGGTTCCGATGCAAGGTAGAGGCTCACAACCGAAGCTCGTACGCGGACCAGAAGCCGGTGCAAGGTGGCGGCTAACAACCGAAGTTTGCGCGCGGGGTTTGGTGATTTGGCCACAAAATCATTGGTGGACGGTTTCCCTTGGTTTGGGCCTAAAAACCAAGGACCGAGGACTCGACGAGGCGAGATTGGGCAGCTGGGCTGAGGTGACCATCCAGGGGCGGTTTAACCGCCCCCCAGGGGCGGTTTAACCGCCTCCCCCTGGGCCGGCCCAAAACTCGGCGTCGAGGAGCTTCGATCCGGAGGACACGCGACGTGACTGCAAGGCTTGCGTCGGAGGGAAGCTAGCTTGCAGTGGAAGGTGTCCCAGCCGGAAAAATCTTCGCGGAAAATGTCAAATTTGCCCCTGAGTGGTATGTATCACTTAGGGGTAGTTTAGTCTTTAGAGCAGCACCACTTGGACTATATAATAGACCCCCTAGGGGCTGGTGGCTGTTATCTAGGTAGTCTAGTTTTATTTCCCTTGCACTTGAACTATTTTCCTTTAGTTTTTCTTTCTAGTTTTCCATAGGCTAGCCAAGTGCTTCACCGGAGAAATCTTTGAGAGGGTTGGATGAAGGGAGGATAGCTAGCCTCTTTGTAAAGAAGTTGACCTCGTGATGTATGGAAGATTTGGCTTTCTTGTATCCCTCTTTGTGTGATTTTGTTGTTCATCCCGTGGCTCTTTTTGGCCCCTTTGGAAGATTTTCGATTCCTTGTGTTTGAGGTCGTTTCCTTGCGTGTTTGTTTGGGGGATTCACACATGAGGTCGTGGACACTCTTTTCCTGGTGATTTGCCCCCTCAAAACGCAAAGAATCGCTTCGGATTTGGGGATTTTTGGATGAACTCGAGGTGGAAGTGTTCTTCACGTGATCTGAGATTCCGGGAGTTCTAGTGGGTTTGAGGTCGAGATCTTTGGGGAATATACTCCACTGGAGGTGTACATCATCTCCCCAAAGTTTCGTCTCAAGAGCTCAAGCCGTTTGGGAGATCGACTCACGAGTTGACTTTTCCTGAGAGCTCCCAGATTGACCGCCCTCAGGAGGTTAAACCGCCCCCCTAGGCGGTTAAACCGCCCCTAGGGAGGTTAAACCGCCCCTGGCTGGGTAGAGAAGGTTTTGCGTCGTTTCGGTTCGTTTTGTGTTCATTTCGATCGATTTGAGTTCCGCTGCGTGTTTCTTGCTCCTAGGGTTAGTAGCTTGACAGTGGCTACGTGATCTTGGCAAGATCGCTTTCGGAGGCGTTGGAGTTGATTTGGGAGAATAGCCGGATTGGTTGGAAAGAATTTTTATCGGCTCCCATTCACTCCCCCCCTCTCTGGTCGCCGATTCGGTCCTTCAATTGGTATCAGAGCCGGTTACGGGTCTTTGCGACTCTAACCAGTCTAAGATCCAAAGATGGCGTACCAAGATCGGGGTTCCGGGCCTCCGCACTTCGATAGGAAGAACTACCCGAACTGGGTTGCGCGTATGGGCGCTTTCTTGCGAGGCAAAGGAAAGTTGCTGTGGGATGTGACGAAAGATGAAAACTATGTCAATCCCACCAACTTAGATGCCCAGGATGCAAAGGATAAGTTTGAGGCGAATTCTAGAGCTATTGACTACTTGTTCTGTGCTTTGTCTGCCGAGGAGTTTGTGCGTGTTTTGGGCGAGGACCTAGCTAGCCAGATCTGGCAGAAGCTCAAGGTAGCCCACGGTGGTGATAGCCATGTCAAGGCTAGGCTTTTTTCGATGTATAGGAGAGAATATGAGAATTTCGCTCATTTGCCTGGAGAGTCGGTTGATGCTTTGTTTCAGCGTTTCACTTCTATTGTCAACAACATGAAAGCCAACATTACCGTGCTCCCATACTCGGATCGTGACCGAGCTATCAAGCTCCTGCAAGCACTTGATAGATCCGTGTGGGGTGCCAAGGTTGAGGCGATCATGGAGTCGGCAAACTATGAAACTTTGTCTGTCGATGAGCTTTTCTCGAAGTTGAAGTCTTCTGAGGTGGACAGACAGTTGCTTGCCAAGGCTAAGAGTCCGACTGATCCCCATAGTCTGGCTCTAGTCGGTGGCTCTGGTTATGGACAGGCTAACACTTCCAGACACTTCGCTTTGTCTTCTCTTGTGTCTCTTCCAGATGAAGAATATGAGGTGCTGAGCGAGGAGGATCTCGCGTTGCTCACGAGGAGGTTCGAGCGGATGTACCAGAACCGCAAGGGTTCGAGGCGTGCCGGGAGTACGAGCTACAGATGCGGGAAGATGGGC
Source organism: Urochloa ruziziensis (assembly GCA_015476505.1). NCBI lineage: Eukaryota > Viridiplantae > Streptophyta > Magnoliopsida > Poales > Poaceae > Urochloa > Urochloa ruziziensis. The sequence goes on along the minus strand of CM027123.1, from coordinate 30,793,157 downwards.
CACTTCATCGCCGAGTGCCCCGAGGAAATCAAGAAACACAAGCACCGCCCGCGAGATGAGCACAAGCACCGCTCCAAGGACAAGCACCACTCCAAGCACAAGAACAAGGAGGAGAACACCGACACCTCGTCAAGCTCAAGCAGCGAGGAAGAAGACCGCGGCCACCGCAAGGAGAAGAAGCACAAGAACCGCAACTTCAACGGGCTTTCTGGGGTCGCTATGAACTTCTGCACCATGGCTCACGGCTCCAACAACAAGAACATCTCCGACTCCGACTCCAAGGATGAGGTATTGACTGATCCCACCTCTTTGCGTAAGGAGATTGCTAGATTAGAGCAGTTGGTCGATAATCGCGATGATGTGCTTAGGAAGACCAACAAGGAGAAGAGAGAGTTTAGGTCTTTGCTAGGAGAGTCAAAGGATAGAATAGCTGAGCTTGAGGCCTTACTTTCTGAGACTGGAAAGAAGGCGATGGATTTTGAGTCTGTGCTTAGCGAGTCTAGCAAGAAAGTGGCTGAGCTTGAAACCGAGTTGGCAAGTGCTAGAGCTGAGATAGGTGTGTTGAAAGATGCTCCTATTGTTTCTGATGAGATTGAATGCTCTTTCTGTGATGTGCATCTTGCTGATTTGGTAGCTCTTAAGGACAAACACATGACATGCCTAGATGATCTAGAAGATGCTAGGGTTGAGATTGCTGAGTTGAAGTCTAGACCTTCTTTGCTAGGTGCTTGTACTTCTTGTCCTGTTTTACATGCTCAGTTGCTTGAATCTCGTACCATGATCAGTTCACTTGAAGCTCAATTGAAATCTCCTGTTGCAAACTCTTGTTCGGCTTGCGATGTTGTTGCTTTGAGGAATGTTGAGCTAGCGCAATCTGTTGATCGTTTGCAAGATGAAAATGATGAGTTGCGTCAATGTTTGGGTTGGTTGTCGGGTCGCGAGCCTCAGCTTAAGATGTTGATTGCTAGTTTTAAGAGAGCTGATGGTCGTGGTCTGGGTTCTGAGAAGGTTGGTGAGAGCAGTGGTGAGAGAGAGAGAGAGCCTGAGAGTTCCACCACAAACATTCCCACAAACCCACCAAAAGCCTTTCTCAAGAACACCTTCACACCCAAACCAAACCACCTGCTAAACTAAGCTTGACACCACTCCAGATCCTCCCAAGTTTCCACCAAAGACAGACAACTTTCAGAGGAGAGTGACTTTTGTGAGGAGTGGGGTTTACCAGCCGAGAGAGAGGGCACAGCCGAGAGAAACCCCAAAGCCAAAGCCAGTCCGCTTCCATTGTGAGCATTGTGGAAGGGATGGACACCTTGAGGAGTTCTGTTGGAGGAAGAAGAGGGAGGTGAGAAGAGAGAAGGAGGTGGGGAACAGGGACAGGTACTACTCTTCCCGTAGTGTGCCTGTGTCTCGTTCACCCTGGCTGAGAGGCGAGGCCTTTGTGCGCACAGTTCCTGTGGTTGGCAGTCGTGGTGTTCCAGCTAGTCGTGAGTTTGCTAGGCGGCCTCCGGTTCGTGGTCAGTTTGGTTCAGGGAGGTTCGACCGTAGCTTCGAGGCGAGGAGAGAGTCTAGGCCACGTTTTCTCCCGCGTGGTGCTAGAGGTCCGATGGTGAGAGACGAGAGGGTACCACGTAGTGATGTTGATTTTGCTAACCCCTCTTTTGAGTAGATGGCCCGACACTGGTTTAACTACTTCTGTGCTAACCCCAGTGTTGAGTCATTCGCTCGTTCTCGTTCTTGCTTTTGATTGTGCAGGTGTGAGGTATGGAGAACATGAGCTTGGTGACTCTTGGTCTTTTGCATGATCAAGGTTTGATAGTTCTCCACACCTTTTTGGATGGCACTGATGTGGCCCTTGTACACTATGTATTGTGAGTATATCCCTTGTACACTCTTGTGTTCATCTATGTATATTTAGCTTGCTTTGTGCCTGTATCATGATTTTTATGTTTTCTGTAGCATATTGTACATTTGTTTATCTGGTATCATTTTAGTTGGTATTTTTTGTTGCATTGTGCTCATTTGAGATTTCTCTTCCTTTTATGATGGAGCTTTCCATTTGCTTTTGTACACCTTTTCTAGTTTTTCTAGGTGTCTTTGATTGAGGGGGAGCTCGGCTTTATTTAATGGGGAGAAATTTGCTCAAGTTGGTTTGACAAGGAGATGACTTTGCTTATAGCTTTTTGGATTGCATGAGATTGTGAGTTTGCTGCGTTTGCATTTTGATTGTGCATATCATGGGAGTTTGAAGTTTGCACCTGAACCTTGGATTTGTATTTCGGTTGCACATTCCAGGGAGAGCTTTGTATTTGTGCTATGATCGCGCTTGTGTATTGAGTTTGAGCTTGCCCATTTTTCTACCCAAAACCAGCTTGCAGACATTTTCACTAAGCCACTTGACCAAGTTACCTTCACCCGCTTGCGAGGAGAACTTGGTGTGTGTGCCGTTTTCTGAGCTGAGTTTTGGAGGCTTCTCTTGTAGCATATGTATACTATTGTACCATCTTTGTATATTGATGTACATTTTTCTGGTTTTGTATCTTGATTTCATCTTTTGTATCATATCTTAGGATGAGCTTCTCCTATATGCAGTGATTGGTACAACTTGCTACATTTTAGAGTTTAGGCAGGCTGGCTAGGGATTGATTGTATGGATGGCTATGCTCTTGATGGTTTTGATATATATTCTATTGAGATAGTCTCTTTTTGAATTAAAATGACAAACTGAACTTAAATCCTTCACCCATGAGTAAATGCCTTTGCATGTCTTGTTTGAGCCGAAATGGCTATATCTTGCTTAAGATCATGTTAGGGTGTGATATTCTTTTCAATTGGGTCAAAGACCTTTGTCATTGTAAATGTTTAGTCCATGCTTTATCTTGTGGAGGAGCATAAGCTTCTTTTTGTCGCAAAGACATTTCATGTACCATGCTTAACTTGAAAAACTTGATAAATGAGATGTCTATGCATGAAAGAAGAAAGATGAGAAAAAGAAATATTTGCAGAAAATTATGCTCATGTCTCTATGCTTTCACCATTGCACACACTTGCACACATGGGTGCTAAGCGGTTGCATGTTGTTTGCCGGAGAAGTCTCCCATGAGAAGTGAACACATGGCTCCGTGCTTTGACATGACATGAGGTAGAACTTGGGCGTTTATGATGATCTTTTGTCAAGAATGCGTGTCCTTCCATGTTCTTGGTGAGATGAAGTTCATTTTTGCTTGAACAATCCATGGTTAGGACTTTGCTCATGTGGTGACATTTTTGATAAAACTACACAACTTGCTCATGGCTTTGTCAATTGGATATATGTCTTCCCCTTCTTGATGGCAGTGCCCGTGTGACATGATGAACTATCTTGTTTGCCTTTTCTCTAACTTGTAGCATTTTGTATTGCTCATTGTATATTTGAGAAGCTTGTAGTTGCATTTTGTACATTTTGCCTTGATGTGTGCATTGTCAACAAGGGGGAGAATTTCTGGAGCATTTTGCAAGGGGGAGACGTTGCTGAATCTTTGAGAAAGTTTTTGCTCTAGATTTTGTCGAAATTGTGTGAGAGATTGAAAGTTTTGCCCAAATGAGGTTTTCTGAAAATTGGTGAAGTTTCTGAGAGTTTGATCATTGGAATACCTTGCTGGGCATATTTGGAAGGTTTTCAAGTTGGAACGGCATTGTTGCGAATTTGTTTGTGCAATTTTGGCACTTTTGGCCTTGGTCATCTGCCAGGGGCGGTTTAACTGCCCCTGGTTACCGCCCTGTGCTGAGTGCACAAGTGTTGTGGAGATTTGAGCCATTTTCGAGTGTTTTTCGCATGTATAAGTTCACTTGTTCAGGGGGAGTTGCATCTTTGCAGGGGGAGTGCTTTGAATGTCCTGAAAAGTGATTTGGAGGTTTTGAGATTTGTGATTGATGCTTTGTGCGTTTTCTCTTTTGCCGATGGTGTTGAGCCCTTTCGCTTCTTCTTGAAGGGTCGGCGTTTCTGGAGCTTTCTCTTGCGAAGTGACTTTGTTTTCAGCTTGTTCTTGCTTTTAGTCACTTGCTTGAGTCTTGTTTTCGATTTCTTTTATATTTTCTTCATATCATTGGTTACTATGCGTGTGTTGTCAATGCACTCATCAAGGGGGAGATTGAGGACCCGGTGTGTCCGAGGACCGGTGGATGGTCGCTTCCTGATGTGATGAGTGATTGACAACGTGGTGTGGATTGACGTTTCCCTTGGCTCAAGTATTGCAGGTGTAGAATGCGGCTTGGTTGCATTGGTGCAGGTGAAGAACAGGTGCGAAAGGTCTTAGCCATGGTGGCCTCCGAGGAGCGGAGAGACAAGTAGGCTTGGTTCGAGGGACCCGGTGGCCGGTGGATCAAGTGCGGTTCACATGCTGGCAAGAACGAGCAAGGGACGTGGTTCCGGTGCGAGGTAGCGGCTCACAACCGAAGCTCGTAAGCGGACGAGAAGCCGGCACAAGGTGGCGGCTAACAACCGAAGTTTGCCGCGGGGTTTGGTGATTTGGCCACAAAATCATCGGTGGACGGTTTCCCTTGATTTGGGCCTAAAAACCAAGGACCGAGGACTCGACGAGGCGAGATTGGGCAGCTGGGCTGAGGTGACCAGCCAGGGCGGTTTAACGCCCCAGGGGTTACCGCCTCCCCTTGGTCGGCCCAAAACTCGGCGTCGAGGAGCTTCGATCCGGAGGACACGCGGCGTGACTGCAAGGCTTGCGTCGGAGGGAAGCTAGCTTGCAGTGGAAGGTGTCCCAGCCGGAAAAATCTTCGCGAAAAAATGTCAAATTTGCCCCTGAGGGGTATGTATCACTTAGGGGTAGTTTAGTCTTTAGAGCAGCACCACTTGGACTATATAATAGACCCCCTAGGGGCTGGTGGTTGTTATCTAGGTAGTCTAGTTTTATTTCCCTTGCACTTGAACTATTTTCCTTTAGTTTTTCTTTCTAGTTTTCCATAGGCTAGCCAAGTGCTTCACCGGAGAAATCTTTGAGAGGGTTGGATGAAGGGAGGATAGCTAGCCTCTTTGTAAAGAAGTTGACCTCGTGATGTATGGAAGATTTGGCTTTCTTGTATCCCTCTTTGTGTGATTTCGTTGTTCATCCCGTGGCTCTTTTTGGCCCCTTTGGAAGATTTTCGATTCCTTGTGTTTGAGGTCGTTTCCTTGCGTGTTTGTTTGGGGGATTCACACATGAGGTCGTGGACACTCTTTTCCTGGTGATTTGCCCCCTCAAAACGCAAAGAATCGCTTCGGATTTGGGGATTTTTGGATGAACTCGGGGTGGAAGTGTTCTTCACGTGATCTGAGATTCCGGGAGTTCTAGTGGGTTTGAGGTCGAGATCTTTGGGGAATATACTCCACTAGAGGTGTACATCATCTCCCCAAAGTTTCGTCTCAAGAGCTCAAGCCGTTTGGGAGATCGACTCACGAGCAATGTTATCCTAAACGCTAAACGGTAAACAGTCGGTCACCCTTTGTTTAGCGTTTAGTCCGTTTAAACGGTGTTTAAACGGAGTCAAACGGCCTAAACGGTTTTGCATAGTAATACTAAAACATACATATTTGTGTACATAAAAGTCAAACTTGCTAGAAGTTCTATATATTTGCACATCTAAAAAGTAAGTATTCTACCAAATAATATTTTTGGGAGAAATCTATATCCTACAACACTTCGTATACTTACGATTTTAATTACTTCGAAGTTCATTATGGTAGTTGTAATCATCCTATTGACTAAATTATGAATTTAATGGTTATTTAACTTATGTAATCATGATTAACTCGAGTGTGTTTAGACGGTTTAGATGATTTTAAACGGTTTAAACGGGTTTAAACGGTCCAACCGTTTAATCCACCGTTTAGAGCTAAACAACACAGTCGACCTCTGTTTACCGTTTAAACGGTGTTTAAACGGACTAAACGACCGTTTAGGCGAACAGAGCTCACGAGTTGACATTTTCCCGAGAGCTCCCAGATTGACCGCCCCCAGGAGGTTAAACCGCCCCCCCTAGGCGGTTAAACCGCCCCTAGGGAGGTTAAACCGCCCCTGGCTGGGTAGAGAAGGTTTTGCCTCGTTTCGGTTCGTTTTGTGTTCGTTTCGATCAATTTGAGTTCCGCTGCGTGTTTCTTGCTCCTAGGGTCAGTAGCTTGACAGTGGCTACATGATCTTGGCAAGATCGCTTTCGGAGGCGTTGGAGTTGATTTGGGAGAATAGCCGGATTGATTGGAAAGAATTTTTATCGGCTCCCATTCACTCCACCCCTCTCTGGTCGCCGATTCGGTCCTTCAGGGATGAGCTTGATGGTTGTTGCGAGTGTATGTCAATGACGGTGGACATCAGACCCGGAGTGGGAGATTGATTAGTCGGACATTTGAGGCTATGTGATGGGAAAGACCGGTAAATGACAAGTGTCTTCTGCAAGCGGACTTTACCATTCGACAAGACTCAAAATAACTCAAGATAGCTTATGGTAGCTCGTAAGATATAAATGCTTTGGCTCTAGATAGGACATTCAAACCGTCGGGGAAAATTTACCATGTAACATTTTATAAAAACTTCTGAGAGGTTCCTTACTAAGCATGCATTTATACTCCGAATTTAACCATAACTAAACTCACAACAACTTAGGCAATGAACTTATGCTCTCCTTTCACAGATAAACATGATGGATCCTTAAATGCCAACGAACTCAAATACTTGGAAAGTAAGGGATTAAGCATGAGGCACTTAAAGGGCATAAATAGAGCTGCTCCTGAGCTGGGTGCCGGCTTTTATAGAGGGGCGTCGGGGGCAGGCCGGCCGGCCTGGATGGGGCCGATCGGCCCCATTCTGGCACGGCTGCTGCCCAACTCGTGCGTCTGTGGTCACAACGCTGTGCAATGTGCCCTGGTAGGTGAGGATGGGACGGCGACGGTGTAGGGAGGCCGGCCGGCCTGCGTGGGGCCGCTCGGCCTGGCTGCTGTCCAATTTCCTCTATCCTTTTGTGTCGTGCCCATGCACATGTGCCTGCTTCTTGCTGCTATGATCTGGCCATAGAAAATGACAAGTGGGGCCGGCCGGCCTAGGTGGGGCCGGTCGGCCTGGAATTGGCTGATATATTTTTTCATATGCTAAGTGATGCATAAATAAAATATGAATGCAAGTTTCGAAAATTAAACATGCTGATTTGAAATAAAGATTTAGAAAAGGAAACCTATTCTATATGCAATGCATGGATACGTACCATATACCTTATGGCGAGGGCTCGAGTTTTACGTCCTGAGCGGAACTCTCCGATTCTTCGTTTGGGCTGCTTTCACCCACCATTCCTTTCGGGTTGGACGGGGCTTGATTTCAACTTCCTTGTCGCGCTTTGCTTGCTCTTCCAGCGCTTTGGCTCTTGATATCCTTCGTTGCGCATGATAGCGGTCATGCCTTTTCTTTTCTTTGGCGGCGAGGGCTTCCACCATCTTCATGAGTGTTTCTATAGTTGGCATCCTGGGATTTCTGGGTGTGATTTCTCTGACCATATTGACTTGTTCAGGGTCTACTTAGGACGGAAGGAGAAATTCTCGGTTTCTCCGTTGATCCTGAGTTGAATAGTCCCTTTTCCCACATCGATGTTTGCATTCGCGGTACTCAAGAATGGTCTCCCAAGAATGAGAGAGTCCTTGGCTTCAGCTTCCATGTCAAGGACGATGAAGTCCACAGGGACGAAGAAATCCCTGATCTTCACTGGGACATTTTCCGCGACTCCGTGTGGGTAGCGGACCGATTGATCCGCTAGCTGCAAACACATGGGTGTAGAGACAATCGAAATATGCTAAAGGTGGTCAAAAACTACCTTTGGCATTATGCTGACGCTCGCCCCCAAGTCACATAGGGCATTGTCGAAATCATGGCCTCCAATTGAGCATGAGATTGTGGGGCAACCAGGATCTTTCTTCTTCTTGAGGCGGGGACCGAGTATGGCGGAGCTGCATTCCTCAGTTAGCTGTACCGTCTCCCTCGTGGGTAGAGTCCTCTTGTTGCTAAGTATGTCTTTGATATACTTGGCATACGTCGGGACCTGCAAAGCATCAAGAAGTGGCATATTGATGTATACCTTCTTGATTACCTTGTCGAACTTGTCAAATTGCTCGTCGGCCACTGGTCTTCTCCTCCGTTCGGGGAACGGGAGGAAAGTTGGATCACGGTTTTCGCTAGAGGCCTTCGGTTCCTCGTTCCCCTCCTTCGAGATAGGGATGGATTCCTCATCGTCTTCCTCTTCGGCGGCTGGCTCGGTGTTGCTAGCTTCCTTTTGTTGGGTACCTGCATCATGGGGGTTGTGTGGATCCCGCGTAGACTTACCAGCCCGCGTGGTTACCGCACTAACATTTTCCTTAAAAGGGACCTCCGGTTGCCCGGGTAACTTCCCCGCATTTGGGTTAGGACAAGATGCGGCCAGCTGAGCTACTTGAGTTTCAATCATCTTATTGAAGCTCAGCTGGTTCTTAACAACAGAATTAAAAGCTTCGATCTGGGAGGCCATCGACTCCATAATTTTGTCATTAGCAAGAAATTTCTTACTAATGCTATCGTTAATTTGCTTTTGGCCATACCAGATATCTTTTAACGACGGTTGAAAACCGTTGTTAGAGTTATTACCTTGCTGTTGGCCGAAGGGAAAGTTGGGCTTGGAATTCCAACCTTGCTGAGGACGGAAGCCTGAATTGTTGTTGTTTCCAATGAAGCAGGCTTCCTCTTGTGTCATCGGGCAGCTGGTACCTGAGTGTCCTGTTTCTCCACATGTTTCACATGTGATTCGGTCTTCCACAATCTGACTCATCTCCTTTCCGGGAGATTCGATCTTCTTCAAGAGAAGGTCCATCTTAGCGGACAGCATATCGACGGAGTCAATCTGGTGTACTCCCTTGGTGCGGGGAGCTTGTTTCTCTCCCACCCAACTTTGGTGAGAGGATATTTTGTCAATTAGTGCCTTCGCAGCGTCTACATCTAGCGAGAGGAAAGCTCCTCCCGCAGCTGCATCCAAGTGCTCTTGCGATCGGCGTCTCAGGCTGTGGAAGAAGTTTTGAGTGATCAACCAATCTTCCACACCATGGTGGGGGCAGGCTGCAATGTACTCTTGCAGTCGCTCCCATGCTTCTGGGACTGACTCTCCGTCTAGCTGCTGAAAGCTAGTGATTTTCCCTCGGAGGGCAGTTGGTCTTGCCCACCGGAAAATACTTGGTCAGAAATGCGTCGACGCATGTCTGCCAGCGTCCTTCCAAGGATGCTTTGTTGGCATAGAACCACTCCTTGGCTTTTCCAAGTAAAGAAAATGGGAAGAGCTGTAGGCGGATGTTGTTGATCGGTGTGCCATTGGGATTGATGGTGCTACACACCTCCAGAAAATTCCGAAGGGGAGCGTTGGCATCCTCAATTGCCTTTCCGCAGAAAGGACTGGCCTGGACCATGTTGACTAGGCCAGACCTCAGCTCAAATCCTCCTTCCTGTGCGTTCGACAGTCCCAGAAAGTTGTTGCTTGACGGGGCTGAGAACTCACGGAGTGTCTTCTTCGGCTGAGCCATCTCTGGTGATTCTGGGGCCGAAGAATACGATGAACCTGTGTCTGGTTCGGACTCAGAGTCGGTTGATGACTCGAAAATGTTGCTTGAGCTGAGTGAAATCTGAGGAGGTATGACTCTTTTGCGCACTACTCTTCCAATGCGTTCTAGATTCGGATCAAAGTTTGACGGTAGGTTGAAACCAGTCATGCACTACCCTGCAAACACATCAAAAATAGACTAATGTTGCAGTGGTGAGGTCACTAGGGTTAGTGGTTTGGTAAATCTGTAAAGATTATCAAATAATTCAACAATAACTTTAGCCAATTGCTTTCCCGACAACGGCGCCAGAAATGCTTGTTGGCACTCCTTAGAGCAACTCCAACCGGTCCCTCTTCCGACCCCTTACTCTTCCTTTGAGGGTTGAAACGCAAAAATCCTTCTCCAACCGAACTCTCATCCCAGCCCCGTCTCTCATCCGAGCTCTCATCGCCCCCTCGGACTCTCACATGTAGGAGCTCCTACACGAGCTCTCATCCAACCCCGCACTCAACTGCCGGCACTCGCGCCTTGGTTTGGAAATATCTGAATCGACGCTGCTACGGCAGCAGCTGCTTCCCATGGAGCCCCGCCGCAACAGAAGCAGGTACGTTCCCATCTCCGGCGGTCAAATCGAGTAAAGAAAGGGAGAGGAGGAATATACCTCGTAGATCTACAGGGTTGCCGCCGCTTGCTGCCTGCCCGCGCCGCCGTGGCTAGCCAGGGGCTACCGGCCTCAGAAGTCAGAACCGGTCCCCAGCCATCTCGCGTTGTCGCGTTGGGGAGAGAGACGATCCGCATTCGTGTTGGGGGAGAGAGACGAACGGCATAGATCCGCCTTTCTGTTTGCCTGTGCTGCCGCGTTGCCTCTCTGCCTGAGCCACCGATAGGTGCTGATAGGAGCAAAGACAGAGACAAATCAATTTTGCTACTGCCCCTGCCACTGGTCTGGCTGCAAGACAAACAAATTCTGCACACGGTGTAGGCGGCAGCACAAACAAATGAAGTTGTGCATATCGATGCTTACTGTGAAGTTAATCTTTTTAGTTTTTACTTTTTACCTTAATAAGCAGCACAAACAAGTCTAAGCCAACTCTGAATTTTCAGTTAAAATTTCTTGATCAATGTAGCTGTAGAAGATTTTTGAGATGCCAATCATCTTGATATTTGGATTGGTTTTCCATTGCAGGAAAATGAGTCGCCTTTTCCTCTTAGACTCCTCCTCGTCATCTGATGATGATGACGATGAACTCATTTTTACAGCACTGCACCAAGTACACGCTCAATATGAAGCTATGAATGTTCCAAGCTGGGGTGGTTCAGTGCCTGGGCGTCAGTACATTCATCGAGACCGAGAGAGTGGACATTGGAGGTTATTCAACAACTATTTTTCAGAAGCTCCAACCTATGGAGCATCTTTCTTCCGGCGAAGGTTTAGAATGGCTCGTTCTTTGTATATCCGTATTGTATGCATTGGCAGTGGAGAAATTATCCTACAGCATGGCAAGGTATGTATACAGGTCATATGGATGACCCAACAATCATTCTTGAAGCTGTTGCTTCTCATGACCTTTGGATATGGCATGCTTTCTTTGGTTTGCCGGGCTCTCTCAATGACATCAATGTTCTACACCGATCACATTTGTTTGCCAAGCTAGCACAAGGGGAAGCTCCTGCAATTAATTTTACCATCAACGGTCATAATTACACAATGGGGTATTACCTTGCAGATGGCATCTATCCTCGATGGGCGACCTTTGTGAAGACCATATCACGACCTCTAGGCAATAAGAGAAAATATTTTGCCAAGGCACAAGAAGCGGCTAGGAAGGATGTGGAGCGAGAATTTGGAGTTCTACAAGCTTGGTTTGCTATTATCCGTGGCCTAGCTCGTTTTTGGGATAAAGAGACACTCAGAGACATCATGATTGCTTGTGTCATCATGCACAACATGATCATTGAAGATGAGCGAAATGAAGATGAAGATTTCCAATATGATGGTGTTGGCCAGGTTGTGATACCTACGCCACGTGTTGTGCGTAACTGGCAGCAAGAGTTACACGATTTCATTCAAGTTCATCATAATATCAGAAACTTGCAAAGTCATTCTCAACTTCAAGAAGATGTAATCGAGCACTTGTGGCACCAGCACGCGGACGTGTACTGATTTTGTTTTTTGTCAGCATGCCATGTATTTTGTTTAAATAATGTACTTTATTTGTGTGGACTTTGTACGAATGTATATTATCATGCTCATTTTTGTTTGTCTTTATTATTTGTGGATTATTAGTCGTTACATACAAAGCCCCAAATAGACAGCACACCTGTTAGTTACAAAGTAAGAGTAAAAAATAGAGGTGGGTGGAAAGTAAGGAGGCATATGAGAGATCGGTTGGAGTGCGCAAAGAAGTAGGAGGCTGAAAAGTGGATGAGAGATCCTCATATGAAGAAGTAGGGGTTCAAATTTGAGAGTTCGGTTGGAGTTGCTCTTAGCGTCACGTTTTTAGCAACGCTCAAGAGCGCGAAGATATATGTCGTTGTATGCAAAATGAATTATGCAAGCGCACAGAATATATCTCGTTGTAGCACTTCACCTCAGGAATTATCCCAGGGTATCGTATTTATATTTCCGCAGGGAAGCAGATGGTTAAAGTGTATTGAAGAATTATATGATAAATCTTGCCAGAAATATCAAGCCAAAAACCCAAGGGTACAAACTCTAGGTTTGAGGGACAATGGTCAAATGAATGACCGGATAGAAGGTCTAAAAGACCAGCGACAATCAGGAGCTCCTAATTCTATGGAAAAGAAAGATGTTGGTAGAGACCAGACTTAGATACATTCCTAACTCAGAGCGAAAGTAACTCTAGCCTTAGCCTAGACTTTAGCTTAGATACCGGGAATAGAGCTCGCTTCAACGGCTAGAACGGGAGAACCTCAAAACGGGGTGAGAGAGGGGGTTCTCCGGGCTCAGCACTACTGTTAAGAATACACCTGAACGTGGTGGACTACGAAGGACGGACAGGGCTGTCACCACCTGCCGCCTACCACTGCTGTTCCGTGAGGGGCAACACACTTCCTAGTTAATCAACAAGCCAGACACCACGTCTGCACCCGATGATTAAGATTTCTCTTGAGGCCTGTCAATAGAAATCCCCGTCTTCCCTAAGGCGTCTTACGGCCCGGTCAAGGCGAGCAAACCCGCGAGATAAAACCCGGTAGAGCTAAAACTAAACCCTACACTAAAACTAAAGGGAGACAAACTTAACTCTGAAAAGAGCTAAGAACTTTACTCTAAGAGAAGAGCAAGAAATAAATATGAAAGATAACTTAAGCTCTGAATAAGATAGTATTGTTATGATAAACTCTTCAAAAGAATAAAAGGATACAAGAGCTTTACCAGAACTCCGAAGACTCCGAAGATCCGAGCTAAGCTCGACTCGACTCTACTCCCAACTCTAATCCTAATCTAAGAAATGGAAAAGATACAAGAGCTCCCTTCAAGTAAAGACTTGAAAAGTGTGGTGTGTGTCTTGGGGTGAAGAGGAGGTGGCCTTTTATAGCCTCCCAAGGTCGGTAGCCAGCTTAACTGTCATGCTAACCACCTGATTAACCTCCACGCTGAAGTTGTTTGCGTGAAGAAGCAGCAGCAGGCCGGCCGGCCTGGTGTAGGCCGATCGGCCTACACCTGGCACCCCTGGCCACCGCCTTCGTCGTGGACGCTCCTGATTGCTTCCTGAGGTCGGTAACGGTTGCGTTCAGTTGAGGTTGTCCAAGAATCCGAGGTCGGTGGGCCCTTCAATCCATGTGCTTCCTACTCTAAGCCTTTCGGGTCCTTGGATCAAATCGACGTTGATTGCACAGTGCTTGATCATCCTGGGTGTTTGCTTGAGCTCCTGGATCAGTGACGTGGCCAGACCTGGCCAGGGGAGGCCGGTCGGCCTAGGCTAGGCCGGCCGGCCTGGCTCTGTGCCAGGTTTGCCCTTGTTTCACCTGTTTCATCCTGCAACCATAACTCATCCAAAACTTGTGGAATTTGTTAGTATAAACACTTTTATGCATGGAACATGGTATGATCATCCTCATTTCACCGAATTGTTGACGGTCAAAACTGGGTTGTAATGGCCGTCAACAGTCCCTGGTAAGTTCGGTAGTACCCCTGTCACTTGCCTTGCCTTGCCTTGCCGTGATAATAATAATAATAATAATAAAACATATAGCCTAAATAAATGTTGAATAAAAGCTTCAAAAAGTCTTTATGTATGGAAGTATGGTTGATAACCCTAGGAATGATGAATAGTTGCTCTGTTTGTGCCCTCTAAGTGCCTCGTTCTTAATTCTTTACTCTTCAACTATTTGAGTTCGTTGGTATTTAAGGATCCATCATGATTAAACTATGGGAGTAGAGCATATGTTCATTGTTTAAGTTGTTGTGAGTTTTGATATGGTTTGCTTCAAAGTATAACTGTATGCTTAGTAAGGAACCTCTCAGAAGTTTTTATAAAAAAGTACATGGTAAATCTTCCCCGATGGTTTAAATTTCCTATCCAGAGCCTAAACAGTTATATCTTATGAGCTACCATATGTTATCTTGAGTTGTTTTGAGTCTTGTCGAATGGTGAAGTCCGCTTGCAGAAGGCACTTGTCGTCTACCTGGTCTTTTCAGCATACTTTCACCTCATTGCTAGCCTCAAAGATGTCCGACTAATCAATTTCGCGCTCCGGGGTTGATGTCTACCGTCGTTGACATACACTTGCAACATCTCCATTACAAAGCTATCCCAAGGGTCCTCAAATACTCCATACAAAGTTGAAATCCTCTCTGTTATCAAAATGAGAGAAGAGATGCATTAGAAAAAAAAGGAGAAAGAAAGTTGGAGACCAGTGCTCCAACAAAGAAAGAAAAGCATCTCAAAATTATGAGAGAGAGAACAAGGAGTCCCAAGACCTTTTGAGCACAACCATCTTCTCCCTCTCCACTTGAAAACCCATGAATTCCAAAGACCGGGATTTGACGAGTGCCATCGCTCGCGAACCACTCGTCGACTCGACAACAAAAGTAACCAAGGTATGTCACTTTGACCCTTCCTATAAACTCCACTTCAGCCTTAGAATAGGAAGAGTTGGTCATTCTTGACCAAAAGTGGGGATTATACACCTTGAGTAACTCAAGAGTACCATCAGGGAATGATTCAAACCATATTTTGAAAAATTCATATCTCCGAGATGGAACCTGAAAAGCTGTAGGATCTACTTTGAAAATGACCGTTCAGGCTCTCAACAGCCCAAGACGTTAACTCTATGCAGCCCCACGTTGAACCATGGTATGAGTTCTCTTTTATGCCAACTTATTCAAATGATTTGTTGAGTTTTGGCTTAAGCACAAGGTACCTAAAGGGTATACACATTGAAGCAACTCCTGACCCGCCGAACCTAGAGTTTTAGCCTTGCTCAAGGACTGAGCAAGAGTTTAAGCTTGGGGGCGTGTTGACGGCCATTATAACCTTGTAGTGACTATCAACATTTCGGTAAAATGAGGATGATCATACCATGTTCCATACATAAATATGTTTTCACTGACAAATTCCACAAGTTTTGGATGAGTTGTGCTTGCAGGACAAATCAGGTGAAATCAGGGCCAAACCTGGCACAGAGTTAGGCTGGCCGGCCTACCTCAGGCTGACCGGCCTCCCCTGGCCACCTCTGGCCACTTCATTAATTCACAAGCTGAGCCAAGTATCCTATATGATCAAGAGATGTGCATTTGATGTCGGTTTGATCCAAGGACCCGAAAACGCCTAGAGTGGGAGACACATGGATTGAAGGACCCACAACCTAGGATTCTAATATAGCCTCAACCGAACGCAACCGTAACCGATCTAAGGGGAGCATCAGGACCTTCCCTGCGAAAGACGGTGCCACTTGGCACCAGAGCCGGGCCGGCCGGCCTGAGGGAGGCTGATCGGCCTCCCCCTGTGGCCGCCACGTGCCCCCCTCTACGTGAAGCTTAAGCAAGTGCTTAGCTTGCTAATGACGCTGAGCTTCGCCCCTGAAGACTATAAAAGGAGAGCCCATCCACCTTGGGAGACACACACCACACTTCTCAAGTTGATACTTGAAGGGAGCTCTTGTACCTTTTCCATTTCTTAGATTAGGATTAGAGTTGGGAGTAGAGTCGAGTCAAGCTTAGCTCAGATCTTCGGAATCTTCGGAGTTCTGGTAAAGCTCTTGTATCCTTTCCTTCATTTGAAGAGTTTATCAATACAATTACTTCCCTATTTTCAGAGCTTAAGTTTATCTTTTGCCTTTTTAGTCTTGCTCTTTTAGAGTAAAGTTCTCTCCCTCTAGTCTTAGTGTAGAGTTTAGTTTAGCTCTACCGGGTTTTATCTCGCGGTTTGCTCGCCTTGACCGGGCTGTAAGACACCTTAGGGAAGACGGGGGTTTCTCTTGACAGGCCTCAAGAGAAATCTTAATCATCGAGTGCAGACGTGATGTCTGACTTGTTGATTAACTAGGAAGTGTGTTGCACCTCACGGAACTGCAGTGGTAGGCGGCAGGTGGTGACAGTCATGTCCGTCCTTCGTAGTCCACCACGTTCGGCTGTACTCATAACAGTAGTGCTGAGCCCGGAGAACCCCCTCTCTCACCCCGTTCTGAGGTTCTCCCGTTCTAGCCATCGAAGCGAGCTCTGTTCCCGGTATCTAAGCTCTGAGTTAGGAAGTGTCTAGGTCCGGTCTCTCCCAACGTCTTTCCTTTTCTATAGATTTAGGTGCTCCTGTGTCGCTGGTCTTTTATTTGACCATTTATCCCAAACCTTAGAGATTGTGCCCCTGGGTTTAGTGGCTTGATATTTCTGGCAAGATATATCATTCCATTCCTCAATACACTTTAACCACTCTGCTTCCCTGTGAAAATATAAATACGATACCCTGGGATAACTTCTTAGGTGAAGTGCTACAACGAGATATATTCTGTGCGCTTGCAGAATCCAATTGCATACAACGATATATCTTCGCGCTCTTAAAGCGTTGCTAAAACGTGATGTTAAGGAGTGCCAACACATGTCAGCATGGCAAGTCATCGTTTGCGCTATCTTTAAACGATGTACCACACCGGAGTTGCCGCGCAAAGCTGAGCAACCCGCCGCACTCCGCTGCAAGTCTAGTTGTCGCACGATGTTGGTGCTGCAGGCGCCGTCTTCTGAAGCTGGCCCACGCCACACTAACAGTTGCCAAGCAACGCTAACTGCTGTGATCCGCTGTGAACAGTCAAAACCAACACCAATGCGACAACCCCTGGCCGTCATAGGTTTGGTCGCCTTCTCATGAGTTTAGCAACCAAGCCGCCTTGCCTCACCGTAGTAGCCTCCCTTGACCAACGGCGACATCGGCAATGCCACGGGCCAAGATGGGCCTCTAGAGACGACGCCTCCAAGGAGGTGACGACATCATAGACGCCGCCATCGCTCGTCCAGATTGGATAGGGTTTTCATCCAGAGAGCCCCGTGCAGCAAGGGTGAGCTCCAAGATGGAGCCCCCAATGGGGAGAACGACGCCTAAGGGCGTCGTCGCCATCTCCACCAGCAGTATCACTAGTGAAGGCTTTCGCCTGGAAAGTCTCATCCTTAACTGCATGTCCCCAGTCCGGTATTCCTCGGCCCGCAGCCACAGAAGTCCTGCCGGTGCTGCTCTGCCGCCGTGCTTCCCCATGTCTTCGCGCCGCCATCTCGTTACCACCTCTGCGGCCTCCACCTGCCTCCACACCGTCCGCATGCAGCCACCACCAACACCACCTGCACGCGACACACACCTTTCTCTGCGCTGCCTCCTCCTGCCCGCGGGCGTCCACGGGTCGCTGCCGCCATCGCCTCAATTGCGAGGCGTCATCCCGAGCAGTCACCGTCGGACCCGAGCCGCTGGTCTGTCCCCAGCCGGATCCGCAAAGGAGAGACCTGTCTGTCTGCGAGCAGTCGCCGCCTGGCTAGCACGTAGTCGTCGTCCCTCTGCGGCCCCATTCGCCAGCAGCCGCTTCGCCGCCACGTCGCGCCGTCGGCCGCCGCCTCGCAGGCCGCGGGCTCGCGAGACGCACCCTTGCGCCCGCAGCCGTGCCTAGGCCGCCGCGCATCCATGCACCACCGTTGCATCGTTGCGTCATCAAGCGTCCTCTGTGTCGCCTGTTGCGCGCCGAGAGCGGATCTAGGGGCGAGATGACCGGATTTGCTCATGCTGGTGCCGGTTCCGCCGTCGCTGCCCCGACGCACCACCTGACCATGGCCCTGAGCGTCGTCCCTGCTCTGGCGCACAAGCCCTTCGCCGGTCAATTTGCCCCGTCGTCGCCTTCCTCACCATCCATTGAACTTCCAGAGGCCCGCTCGGGCGACGACAAGAGAGAGATAAAAGGCGGCCGGGGGACTACCGGCGGCGGCGCGGGGAGCCCCTGGTCGTCTAGCGGGAGCGACTAGTTCCTAGTAGCCACGTCATGGCGGCGCGGATAGCCAGCCCAGCCACACGTGCGGTCACCAACGTGGTTCAGGAAGGACGGAGGACCGACGAGAAGAGAGCGCGACGATGCCCGAGACCGAGGCCGCCGCGTCTCCACGACCACGAGGAGAAACGCTGCGTGCTGATCCGGGGAGGCTCGGGACCGCAGCGGCTGGTCTCCAAATCATTGCAAGGACCACCCGAGACGTGACCGGGGCGTCGCCCTTCACGACCTCGCTCCCCCCACAGTCCCACACGCGGCGCGTCACAGCTCTGACGTACGGACGGGCGCGCAGCTGGGCGAAGGGACGCCACGGCAGTGTTTGCGCCAATGACTTTCTGTACTCCAGCAGCAGCCCAACGACGCATTACCCCTTTTTCAGACCCGTCGGTCGCTACCCCCACCGCCCGCTGCCATGGCCAGAGGGGCCAGGGGTCGAAGGCACGGGAGGGCCCGCGCGCTCTGCATTGATGGCGGCATGGCGCTAGGGGAGCAGGGCCACAACACCACCGCGCGCGCGGCCTCTGTCCGGCCTGCTGCCTGCGCTGCGCCTACCAACTCGTGCTCGTGGCCCCGTGGCCGCGTAGCGCCTGTCACGATGCGAGCGGACGCGGATCGGAGCAACCGGCGGTGGTGCGCTCTGCTGCCGGATACGGACGGGGGAGTAATGGCGACGCAGGGGATGAGTCGCCGACGCCTCTGCTGCTGCCACCACCGCTCGTGCCTCGCTTCCACGACTGTGCGCGCGAGGAGGGGAAGAAAAGTGACACGATGCTTCTGACAACATAAAAGCAGGCCCCGATCCGGAAACCCCACAATGCGCGTCGCAGTCCAGTGGGGTGGCGGTAGCAGGGGAGGAAGCGAGGGGTGGGGCCCTCAGCAGTGTTGACCGGTTAGTGCCGTCAGCTTCCCTCCCCAACAGTCGCGCCCACCTCACGCCGGGTCCGGCCAGCCTCGAACCAGCCCGCCGCCGTCCCACACGCGCTGCACCCGCCGACCCACGGGGGCCGCCCATGCATGACGCGCCGAGCCCGCCGGCTCGCGTGCCCCGCGTGTCAGCGACGTGTCACCGGGTACCCGAGCCTCCCCGGTGAGACAGCGTGCCGGGAGCGGCGGCTTCGCGCAGCAGAGAGCTCGGCGCTTTCGGCCGTGCGACCCCGCATTACTCCCAGCGTGCGCGTGGGGCATAAGCACGAACAAACAAACGAGGGAGCACCAGGTGAGGCCGTGGAGGAAGAAGCAAAAGCTAGGGGGAAGCGCCGCTCGCGTCGGTCCGTCCGTGCCACCACTTGCTTGGCACGGGCGTCACAGCTTCACAGGGACGGGCGAAGCAGGCGATGCGCGCGCTGCCTGCACAGTACACTGCAGGCAGAGATGGGTAGCGAAGCCGTGAAACATGCCTGCTGTGTGTGCTGCGACTCCGAGCACCGCCAGCCCGCGACCCCATCCTTCAAAACAGAGGAAGAAAAAAGGTTGCAGTAAAAGCGATGCGCGCCGCAGGCGGTGTACTGTGGGTACCTCGTCTGACAGTGTGTGAGTTGAGGTTTTAAGGACCTCGCAGCAGAGGATTAAGAGAGCGTAGCACCGGGTAGTAATAATCATAGTATCAATACAATAGTATGCTGTTTCGGTTTGCAAGGCTTAGGTGGTTCTTTGCCACATTATAAGTGCACCACCTCCGTGAAAATGAACTGGTATTCGATACTGTACTAACAATTACGTAGAGCGATATCCATTACACACGGAAACTCTTAATGGCAGAGTCTTTAGCACGGAGATGACTCGCAATGAGATGGCTCGCCGAAGAACTGAGAAGACACCAAGGAGATGGCTCGCCGAAGAACTGAGAAGGCACCAACAAGCAGCAGGGACTCTTTGATGTGGCAGGGTAGTAAGTCAATTCACTGTAAGTTATTACTCTTGCTCAATAATTCTAGTATATTTAATAACTATCTACCAAACTGTGACAAATGAGTTTGTGGGGATTACATTGTTAGTGATTTAATAAAACTGTTGAAAAAGAGCAACCAACTTACATTGTCGGCCACTCGTTAAAAACTGTCAAGAATGATCATATATCTTATAGTGATTAGTTGACCTCAATTTCCTTTAAGGAAAGGCTGCAGCTTCATTGTGATAAACAGAGGTTAAAAAAATGTGATGTCTGGCATACTCCCTCTATTTCAAAAAATAATAAATAATAAGTCATCAAAGATATTTTAGAATAGATTAACAAGAAGGTAAAATGATTTTATTCGTCCCTATTTATTAGTCATATTTAGTACTAACACTAACTTGTTTTAGATATTTTGAATGACCGAGTGACTTGTTTTTTTCTTTTTTTTCTTTTTTTTTCTTTTTTTTTTTTACCGATGGAGTGCTTAAGAGCCAAAAACGACGCCATGGGTACAGAGAACAGGTAACTTGGCAAGCATGTGAGCTTTGCTAGTTTATGTATTATTGGCAATAATATAGTACTGTAGGTGCACAACATAATTTGCATACACTTCACGGCAACAGAAAATCAATCACCATCTTGTTCATCACATATAAACAATTTTTATCATCAAAATAACTACTTCACTAAACATAACCACATAAGCTATTTCATCGTCGAGTTTGTTAAATGTATCTATATAAACTGGTTCGTCAAGTTCAGAATTTAGCAAACTAGCTAATAACTTATTTTTCAGAGCTATAGTCCAATAGAGCAAAATGTAGTCTGACATGCATTGCAGATAAGTATGAAGTAATCATGTGACCCAAATTGAAGAAGTTAGTACTATCAGGCTATCTCCCAACTGAATGTTGGGCTTCTATGGGCTTGTAGCCCAAGTGCGGTATTGGGTATAGTAAATCCACGTCCAATATGTTATATATATTGTTGTGGTATAAGATTGTAAAGGACATCGAGCCTAATTGGTTGGGTGTTAAAATGTTGCCATGATAAAATTTTAGCAATGCAAATGTTGTCGATTCTTTTGCCACCATTTGGTTTGCTACCTAAAAAATTGTCCACGTCTCACATTTCTTATGTCAAAATATCGACAACTTTGTGTCTAAGTTTTGTCTTCCCAAGAGTGTGGCATGCCAAAATTTTAGTACTCAACCAAGGCTCATCATTTCAATGTGTGCATCATCTTTACTTTGTTTCCTATAGATAAGTAAATTGTCGGGATTAATAAGTAGCGATAAGTTCTCGCTCATTTTGTTAAGAACGTGCTCACCTTGTTTTATTTTTCACTTGAGCAGTCATATCCACAGGTGACATGGTCACACTACCAAGGCTTGGGCCGAAGCAGATTTAAGGATAAATTTAGGGGAATATTTTTACCATCTCAGCTGAAAACAAACACATAACCAGATTGCTGGCTCGATTATTAGTTTCTAATTACCTATATACTCGTGGTAATTAATAATGAGCTCCGGGTGAACTTGATTGAGTAACTACAAGGCCAGTCTCAGTACATAGTTATCTAGACTAAGAACAAGATAATTATGCAAGATCAGTTTTAAGAAGGTGAAACTCACTCGTTCTCTCCTTGCCACGTCAGCAAAATTGGTGACGTGGCATAAAATTTAATGCCATGAAAACCCCACTGAGACTGACTTAAGGCCACTCCTAATGAGAGTTTCATATGAGTTTCAAAATCATTGAATGAGGTATCATGTAAGCAACAACAAATGGTCATATGGCGAGTAATTTATTAAGAAAGAGAAGCGATGAGTTTTATCGTAATGGATTGGCGGTAAACTGTTTTTAAGACTAGGAAACTCACTGAAATTAGCATTGGTGGCTGAGAGTTTCATTTTTATTTGATTTCCTCCAATCACATTCATCGCAATTAATGAGAAGTTCATCATGATTATTGAACTAAACTGAGTTAAACATAACATGGCAATAGTAAAACGATCAAGCCCAGTGGACAACATGGCAATTCGTTCATAACGCTCTGGCGCTTATATTACTAGATCTGCTTGGTAGCGGCGCTTACGTCGCCTCCACCGCACCTGCAGAACCACCACCGTCTCCACCATTGCAATGGAGGTAATGGTTAAAAGGAGACAACTATGACGGGTAGTAAGATCCCGCGCCACAAAGATGCACGCAAGGGATTTGTGTGCAGCCATGTACGCTGCCACCATGGCAGCGGACCTGGCCTGCAACTGGAGGGCATCATCCCTCACCATGCCCCCACCCCCCCCCCCCCCCCCTCGGGTTAAACGGTGACAAAAATGGATCGGGCCACCATATCCTTCCGAGCGTCGGCCGATAGATCCGTTGCTTCGACAGTGGTGGCTGTGGGGACCCCTTGGCCAAGACGTCCCTCGATCACCCGTATCAGTCCCTGGATCAGTACGCTGATACGGATTTCGACACAGATTAGTGTCAGAAGCAGTAAATAACGTATAAGTTAAATATTGTCACCGATTTAGCTAGCGGAGGGCAGCGGGCACTCGTTCGCCACCGGGGTGGGTGGCAGCACCATATCGCCCTGGAACTTAACCCTGTATGACAATGAAAGCAAGAGTGAGTATTCAGAGTTGAATACCCAGCAAATCTCACAAATTCAATAATATAATATATTAAATTAAATGAATGTAAAGGTTGGGCCTGGAGGGGCATTTCCTCCCTGCCAGTCCCGACATTAACCCCTGAACCCAGTCATCGGCACTCCTGCCATCCGGGTTCCCCATGCAGTAAAGGAAATCTAATCAGTGGGGGCTTTGACTAAGTGGACTCATTCTGGAGTCACGGCTATCAAGATAGATTCTACACTCTGCAGAGGTCGTACTTATCTACCCCGCATTCGGTCAGTCCCTACCGTTCGTCAAGGCAGGTACTGCCCTACGAGACTCGTACCCACCGGTGACCATCGCTGGTCAGCATTCCCTAGGTCCAGTCATAGGTTATACTGGAGGCAAAGCAGGGGCCACTAATCATCCGCCTCGCGGATGTCGACCCGGGTCTGTGAGCTCATTAATTAGGGCCCTCGGCCCTCAGGGTCTCCGACCCTGTATCCCAGTCGACCCGTGCCGCCCAGTCCCAGTCCTCTGCCTGGGGCTGTCTCCAGCATACCCGTTCCCGACTTGGTGCGTGCCCAACTCGGCACCAGGCGCTACCCAGTTCGCCGGTCGGCACTCTGCACCAATCATACGGCTCCTTGGGCTGGGTTACTAAGTTCAGCTGGTGGGGTGTGAATCAAGGCCTCACATAAATAGGCACTCCCGTAGGTTGTGCCTTTTTGGCATGCGGGTTGTACTAGGCACTAGAAAGACTCTCCCATGAACCGGTCCTTAGCTGAGATCAGAGCGGCTCTTAGGACCCTCCTAGCGAGGCAATCCTTCCACTCCCAATCTTAAAGCATCTATATAGCGAAGCCATGCTTCCACTCACGTGAAGCCTCCTTATAGCTTAAGCTGCAGAAATGGTAAACTTTAGTTATTGGGTGATATTATTGGTGAGACTTGCCTTCATTGTCGGTCCTTAGACGTTCCGTACGCGGGCGTAAACTGTATGTTGACCGGGCGGGGCTTCGGGCCTTCTGGAGCTCCAGCAGTCTCGTCAGGGCCCGGTCATGCTATCGAACAATAAAACACATAAAATAATATCAATACATCAATCAGTGCCTATAGACCAGAAAGAGAAAGGGGAGATAGATATTCCGGGACGTACCTACGGATCCGGATGGATTTGTTGATGGATTATCCATTAATTATTTAATAATAATTAATGGGTAGGATGATGGGGCTTAGGAGTGGTTTAGCTGATGAGATGGCTTCTAAGTGTGGAAGAAAGGGCTAGGGATAATTATTCTGAGAATTACTGGATATCTAAGTAATTCCCGAGTAATTATATTAATTATTTAGAAATAGATTTCTAAATAATTAAGGCATATTGATTGAATTTCTATTAATATTCCAGAAAATTATTAATATAATTTTCCGGGAATATTATGGGCGGCATGACGGCTAGGGTTCGCTAATACTAGGGATTTTTGGTCGGGCAGTATAACTGCGGGGTTTTATTTGGGCGGTACAACGGCTATATGGGGCTAAGGTTTAATAGCCGGAGTTTGCAGTTGGGCGGCATAACGGCTGTACCGGGGGATATCTGGGGTTTGGACTTGGGCAGCATAACTGCTAGGTGGGGCTAGGATCAGGGTTTCGGTCAGGCATTACAACGGCTAGGGTGGACTGAGCGGGAAACTCGGATCGGGCGGCATCCCGGCTAGGGTTGCAAAGTAGCGAGCAGCGATGGGGTTTAGCGGCGGGGGTCGGGCATTGTGCGGCCAGCCGAACTAGCATCGTCCACAATGCTGGGCAAAATGGCTAAAGCTACGCCGCTGGTTAGGCTGTTCCGGGCGTACCCGGGAGCAGAACAGAGTAACAGTTGGCACACCTTTCCTATGTGTACGTGGCAGTGTGGCATGACTAAAGCTACGCCGCTAGTCGGACTGTTCTGGGCGTACCCGGGAGCAGAACAGAGCAGCAGTTGGAGCACCTTTTCTATGTGTACGTGGGCAGCGCTTCCGCATTGCAGAGAGCTAAGCTCTCGCGCTCGTGGAGAGGTCTCCAGCTCACGTGTGTGTGAGAGCTGGGCTCGTGCATGAGTGCTAGGAGGACGAAGGCCTGAGGGCCTTTAATAGGCGATCGCAGGGGGAGGCGCTCGGTCGGCTGCGTTCTTTCTACCCGAGGCAGGGTGACGTGGCCAGCGAGCAGCAAAGCAGCGAGGCAAGGTCTGTTTCGTAGGGTGCAGCGGCCGGCCGGCTTCCGTCGCGTCCAAGCAACCGAGCGAGCAGCGAGTTAATGTGGAGCGGAGGGGCTGTGCCGGCGTGGCGGGCTGGGGGCGCGGGTGCTGTGCCTCGTGGCAGCAGGCGAGCGGTCTGGCTCGGCATAGCAGAGGGAGGTGGCGGCGGTGCCGTGCAGGCAAGGTGGAGAGAGGAGGCGGCGCGGTGCAGCGCGGTGGCGGGAGAGAAAGATGAGGGCAAAAATGGGTAGAGGAGAGGGAGGGCTATCTTGGCGACGAGGTCCGGTGGCCAGCCGGTCGCCGGAGCAGCGACGCTAGGGCGGCGGCGGCGGCGTTGGTGGCGGAGCTGGCTGGCGGCGGCGGCGCTAGCAGCAGCGCTCTAGGGCTGAGGGGGAGGCGTGCTCGCTGGGCCTCGCCAGGCCGTGTGTGCGCGTGGGCCGCACGGCCGAGCGTGGAGCGCGCCGAGCGGGCCACTCGGCCTGCGGCGGGGGGGAGGGGGGACGCGCGGGCCAGAAGGAAAAGGCAGGATGGGCTGAGGCGCTACTGGGCCGCGCGCGTGGGCCGTGGTGGAGAGAGGTGCGCGGGCCACGGTGGGAGGCTGGAGGGGCGCGCTGGGCGCGGCCTGTGCGCGCGCGGGCTGAATGGAGGGGAGGGAAGGTGGCGTGGGCTGGGGGCGAGCTGGGCCGGGAGAGGGGAAGGAGGCGGGCGGCGCTGGGCTGTGGGGAAGCATGGGCCGCGCGGCCGGCTGGGCTGGGTGCGTGCGCACGACCCGGGAAGGAAGGGAGGTGGGCTGCTCGCAGCTAGGTAGGCCGAGCTGAAAGAGGGGAGTAAGGGGGACAGAGAGAGGAGTTCGAGGTGGATAAACAGACTTTGGTATTGGGCTATGACGGACAAGGATACGGGATACTTCGGAGGTGTTTGATATTGGAATTTAATATTTAAATTAGATTGGAATATTAATCCTAAGGATTAGAGAGAGAGAGAGAGGGGTTACTACTTCCCGGAATTTTAAAGATTAGCAAAGGATTTCTAAATCATTCAAATGCATCACACATGTCAAGTCAAATGCATGGTTTAATTTATATAATATATTTTGAATATTTGATAGAAAAGGATTATATTTAACAAAGAGAAATTATATATATATTTAAATGCTCTAAAAATACGGGGTGTTACAGGGCTACCCCACTTAAAGAAATCTCATCCCGAGATTTAAGGCTAGAAAGAAGGTCTAGGGTTTTCTCTTAGCATTTCTAATTTACAGGGTTGATAAGGATTTCCGTTATTTATTAAAAGGAATTTCTTCTCCCTTTTTAACTTTTAGAGATTCTTTCTCTTTGTAACTACTTGTTTTCCATTTCCATGTGTGGGAGTTTTGTTGTTGACCTTTATTTCCTTTACTCCCGAAGGTATCCGACTAATTATTGCCGTTCTTGGGGTGGCTCGATGAGATACTTTTCCTGAGTTGTTTTAATCCTCAAGTTCTTGAGGTCAAGCACCTTTTCTTCACTTGGGTTGCTACCCCACTTAAAAGGATTAACTCAGGATTTCCATATTTTCTTGGGGTTTCTGCTTAGACTCCCTGATTCAAGTCTTCTTTTACTTGGGTATTTTCATGTTCGATCTTACTACTCCTTCAAATGTCCTATTCTTGATCATTCAACTATCTTTGTCGTGGCTTTCTTCTGGGTAACCTTGCTTCGCCTGGAGTGGTTAGGTTCGGGGAAGATTATAATTGGGGTTACAAGGAATCTGGTAATTGTTTCGGGGTTACCAGACGGGGGAGAAAGGAATCTTAGGGTAGGAAACTTGGGTGATTACTTCTCACCAGAAAATTTGGTATGGTGATTCTTCTGGATTGAGAAGTGTCTCCTCAAATGGACAGATGGTTGTGGACCTTGGGTTGGCGGGTTTGCTAACCATTCTTAGTGGAATTTGATTTCCAAATTTGGTGGGGTGATTCTTCTGCCAAATCACCTAATTATTCCACTAAGATTCCTTCCTTATGTTTCCTCTATTTGGAACGGGTTGTCTTGGATTTTCTAGGGAAGTAGCTAGGGTCAGATGGTTTGTTCCTCGGGTACCAGACTGGAATGGTTGTTCCAAGAGGACAAGCTTGGTTTAACCATTTCATTGGTAGGATATATTGAGATGGTTCTACTAGATATCCGAAGATTCGTCTCCTTTCGGAGTGAGGTGATGGTTATGGCAAATCTTGAGATAGCTAGGGTTTGTTTGGCCATGACTTCGGGCTACGGTGATTAAGAGAAGATGATTGGACGGTGGCAGTTGCCGGAAATGGTGATGGGACGATTCTTAGGGATGGTTAGGGTGTTCTTGGTTATGGAGGGAAAAGAATGTGACTGAGGAGCATTTTTCTTAAAGAAACTTGCATGCCTCAGTGATCTGTGAAACCCGGGTGGTTTATTCTTAGTGGTGGAGAATGAATGGAAGAATGGCCATGGTTGTCGAGTTGTGACGGGTTGTATTCCCAGGATGGTCCTGAGGTTTCCATGGATGGATGACGGATGAGGGGCAGGCTCAGAGAAGCTTGCATGCTTCAATGATCTGCTAGGAAACAAGATGATTTCCTGGTAAGGAAAGATTGTGGGTTCTTGCGGTGGCCAGATTATTTTGGCAGAGTGTCGGTTTGGTTAGGAGGCAGGTTTCTCAGAATATTTTGGGAGGGAGTATATAGTAAAATGTGAGATCGAGGTGGTGAGTGTACGAGGTTTCTTTTAGGATTTCAGGGGAATAGACCGAGTCAGGGATTACAGATGGTTGACTCGTATAAATTTCTTTTGGAGGCTCAAGGGTATTTTGGTTGGAAGGGAAAATATTTACTAGAGAGAGAAATATAAACATGTTGAGTTTTCTAGTAAGGCTGGTGTGGCGGAAAGTGGGTGGAGGTTTCTCGGGGAAGTTAGATGACGTGGTTTGATTGGAAATAATCATCGACGTACTTGGTGCGTCGACATTGGCGAGGGAGCGAATGTAGCTAATCCTCAGGAGGAATGAATTCAGATTTCTGAGGAATCAGTAGAGACGATTGGTGGCCTGATTTCATTGGATTGCTTTGCATAATAATTGAAGGTTTGGGTTATTCCCGTGAGAGTCTTTGGTGGGCGTGGACGTGGGGAAGACGGTATTTAGATTCTCAGGATACGGGGTTGATGAACAGGAATTTTCTAAAAGTTGAGGGAGACCAAGGGAAAGAGGGTGACAGAGATTTCGGGGACATACGAATATTGTCAGCCCCGATGATGTCGGTCAATCCAGAAGTACTTAGGTGGATGGGGTTGACCTTGGTATGGCAAGGGTAGATGTTTATTTGTTGGTGGAGGATTCAAGGATCGTAGAACCTAGGGTCGAGGTTTCTAACGGAGATCCTTATATCTTCTTTATTGGTTTCTTCAGCTTTCACGGATTTCTGTTCCAAGATTCTACTCAGGGATTCTGTCTTTGTCACATTCATAGTATAAACTTGGTTTACACTATTCCTGTGATTATTCTGTATTTCCCTGGAATATGTGGTTTGTGAGTTCCGACTTCCTGCGGTTTTCCATGTATGATGTCCTGACGACTTTGGAATCTACTCCACTTAAGAGGATTAGATTCCGTATTCCATATCAGACATGTAGAATTATTTTTCAGAGATTTTCTTCATTTCTGAACCTCGGCTTGAATTGACGACGTTAGAGGGACAAGGGCTATGGATAATCCTTAGGTTTTTAGGAAAGAGTGGTTCTATCCACGCATTTCTACAATCAACTACCAATCAAATCCATATCTATTATATGGAAAGGGGAAAACTATTATTCGGGCTAAGCAAACATTATTCAATCAAAAATACGTTACTATAAGGTCGTAGGCTTATTTCCAGTAAAAACTCATTATTATTTTAACTCGATTTCTAGTTACTTCGGCAGCATTTGCTTCTCGGCAAATCTTCATCTCATACTTTCCATGCTACGGATCATCTTCCAGACTTCATTCTCATGATCCTTATTTTGCCAGAGTAACATTTGGAGTTAAGCATAAGGTAAGGGGAATTCAGGGCACGAAATAAGGATTTTTCGACAAATTCCGAAAAATATGAAAAGAATGGAAGGGTTCAGGCTTCCTAATGCGTATGGGCTGTCTTATATGGTGCTAAGAATTTATTTACGGCTCTGATACCACCCTGTGGGGACCCCTTGGCCAGGACGTCCCTCGATCACCCGTATCAGTCCCTGGATCAGTACGCTGATACGGATTTCGACACAGATTAGTGTCAGAAGCAGTAAATAACGTATAAGTTAAATATTTACACCGATTTAGCTAGCGGAGGGCAACAGGCACTCGTTCGCCACCGGGGTGGGTGGCAGCACCATATCGCCCTGGAACTTAACCCTGTATGACAATGAAAGCAAGAGTGAGTATTCAGAGTTGAATACCCAGCAAATCTCACAAATTAAATAATATAATATATTAAATTAAATGAATGTAAAGGTTGCGCCTGGAGGGGCATTTCCTCCCTGCCAGTCCCGACATTAAGAGGTCGTACTTATCTACCCCGCATTCGGTCAGTCCCTACCTTCGTCAAGGCAGGTACTGCCCTACGAGACTCGTACCCACCGGTTACCATCGCTGGTCAGCATTCCCTAGGTCCAGTCACAGGTAATACTGGGGGCTAAGCAGGGGCCACTAATCATCCGCCTCGCGGATGTCGACCCGGGTCTGTGAGCTCATTAATTAGGGCCCTCGGCCCTCAGGGTCTCCGACCCTGTATCCTAGTCGACTCGTGCCGCCCAGTCCCAGTCCTCTGCCTGGGGCTGTCTCCAGCATACCCGTTCCCGACTTGGTGCGTGCCCGATTCGGCACCAGGCGCTACCCAGTTCACCGGTCGGCACTCTGCACCAATCATACGGCTCCTTGGGCTGGGTTACTAAGTTCAGCTGGTGGGGTGTGAATCAAGGCCTCATATAAATAGGCACTCCCGTAGGCTGTGCCTTTTTGGCATGCGGGGTTGTACTAGGCACTAGAAAGACTCTTCCATGAACCGGTCCTTAGCTGAGATCAGAGCGGCTCTTAGGACCCTCCTAGCGAGGCAATCCTTCCACTCCCAATCTTAAAGCATCTATATAGCGAAGCCAGGCTTATAGCTTAAGCTTATAGCTTAAGCAATCCTTCCACTCCCACTCTCCCACGTGAAGCATCCTTATAGCTTAAGCTGCAGAAATGGTAAACTTTAGTTATTGGGTGATATTATTGTTGAGACTTGCCTTCATTGTCGGTCCTTAGACGTTCCGTACGCGGGCGTAAACTGTATGTTGACCGGGCGGGGCTTCGGGCCTTCTGGAGCTCCAGCGTCTCGTCAGGGCCCGGTCATGCTATCGAACAATAAAACACATAAAATAATATCAATACATCAATCAATGCCTATAGATCAGAAAGAGAAAGGGGAGATAGATATTCCGGGACGTACCTACGGATCCGGATGGATTTGTTGATGGATTATCCATTAATTATTTAATAATAATTAATGGGTAGGATGATGGGGCTTAGGAGGGGTTTAGCTGATGAGATGGCTTCTAAGTGTGGAAGAAAGGGCTAGGGATAATTATTCTGAGAATTACTGGATATCTAAGTAATTCCCGAGTAATTATATTAATTATTTAGAGATAGATTTCTAAATAATTAAGGCATATTGATTGAATTTCTATTAATATTCTGGAAAATTATTAATATAATTTTCCGGGAATATTATGGGCGGCATGACGGCTAGGGTTCGCTAATACTAGGGATTTTTGGTCGGGCAGTATAACTGCGGGGTTTTATTTGGGCGGTACAACGGCTATATGGGGCTAAGGTTTAATAGCCGGAGTTTGCAGTTGGGCGGCATAACGTCTGCACCAGGGGATATCTGGGGTTTGGACTTGGGCAGCATAACTGCTAGGTGGGGCTAGGATCAGGGTTTCGGTCGGGCATTACAACGGCTAGGGTGGACTGAGCGGGAAACTCGGATCGGGCGGCATCCCGGCTAGGGTTGCAAAGTAGCGAGCAGTGATGGGGTTTAGCGGCGGGGGTCGGGCATTGTGCGGCCAGCCGAACTGGCATCGTCCACAATGCTGGGCGAAATGGCTAAAGCTACGCCGCTGGTTAGACTGTTCCGGGCGTACCCGGGAGCAGAACAGAGCAGCAGTTGGCGCACCTTTCCTATGTGTACGTGGGCAGTGTGGCATGACTAAAGCTACGCCGCTGGTTGAACTGTTCCGGGCGTACCCAGGAGCAGAACAGAGCAGCAGTTGGCACACCTTTCTATGTGTACGTGGGCAGCGCTTCCGCATTGCAGAGAGCTAAGCTCTCGCGCTCGTGGAGAGGTCTCCAGCTCACGTGTGTGTGAGAGCTGGGCTCGTGCATGAGTGCTAGGAGGACGAAGGCCTGAGGGCCTTTTATAGGCGATCGCAGGGGGAGGCGCTCGGTCGGCTGCGTTCTTTCTACGCGAGGCAGGGTGACGTGGCCAGCGAGCAGCAAAGCAGCGAGGCAAGGTCTGTTTCGTAGGGTGCAGCGGCCGGCCGGCTTCCGTCGCGTCCAAGCAACCGAGCGAGCAGCGAGTTAATGTGGAGCGGAGGGGCTGTGCCGGCGTGGCGGGCTGGGGGCGCGGGTGCTGTGGCTCGTGGCAGCAGGCGAGCGGTCCGGCTCGGCATAGCAGAGGGAGGTGGCGGCGGTGCCGTGCAGGCAAGACGGAGAGAGGAGGCGGCGCGGTGCAGCGCGGTGGCGGGAGAGAAAGATGAGGGCAAAATGGGTAGAGGAGAGGGAGGGCTATCTTGGCGACGAGGTCCGGTGGCCAGCCGGTCGCCGGAGCAGCGACGCTAGGCGGCGGCGTTGGTGGCGGAGCTGGCTGGCGACGGCGGCGCTAGCAGCAGCGCTCTAGGGCTGAGGGGGAGGCGTGCTCGCTGGGCCTCGCCAGGCCGTGTGTGTGCGTGGGCCGCACGACCGAGCGTGGAGCGCGCGCCGAGCGGGCCACTCGGCCTGCGGGGGGGGGGGGGGGGGGGACGCGCGGGCCAGAAGGAAAAGGCAGGATGGGCTGAGGCGCTACTGGGCCGCGCGCGTGGGCCGTGGTGGAGAGAGGTGCGCGGGCCACGGTGGGAGGCTGGAGGGGGCGCGCTGGGCCGCGGCCTGTGCGCGCGTGGGGGCTGAATGGAGGGGAGGGAAGGTGGCGTGGGCTGGGGGCGAGCTGGGCCGGGAGAGGGGAAGGAGGCAGGAGGCGCTGGGCTGTTGGGGAGCATGGGCCGCGCGGCCGGCTGGGCTGGGTGCGTGCGCACGGCCCGGGAAGGAAGGGAGGTGGGCTGCGTGCAGCTAGGTAGGCCGAGCTGAAAGAGGGGAGGAAGGGGGACAGAGAGAGGAGTTCGAGGTGGATAAACAGACTTTGGTATTGGGCTATGACGGACAAGGATACGGGATACTTCGGAGGTGTTTGATATTGGAATTTAATATTTAAATTAGATTGGAATATTAATCCTAAGGATTAGAGAGAGAGAGGGGTTACTACTTCCCGGAATTTTAAAGATTAGCAAAGGATTTCTAAATCATTCAAATGCATCACACATGTCAAGTCAAATGCATGGTTTAATTTATATAATATATTTTGAATATTTGATAGAAAAGGATTATATTTAACAAAGAGAAATTATAGAAATTATATATATCTTTAAATGCTCTAAAAATACGGGGTGTTACAGTGGCCATGTACGCAGCCCTGGCCACAGCACGGACGACGGCATTCCTCATCGTAGCCGCGACCAAGGCGCGAACGGTAGCGCTAGCATAGGCCGCCACCGCCGCCTGAAAAGCCCCAGACATGAGGATGGCAGCGACCTCATGTTTCGATAGTGGCGACATGCATGGCGGTCGACGACGGAGGTAGAGGACGGCAGTGGAGGTGGAAGGTGGGGCATAAGGGAGGAAGCCGGAGGCGGAAAAGACCGAGGTGGCCGCTAGAGTAGCGATGGCAGGATTGTGTAGGGTTATGGCAACGAAGCTAGTCTCCTATATATAAGCTCAGATCTGGGCCGGTTAGGATATGTGTACATCCTAAACGGTCTAGATTCAACCGCTTTGAATATGTGGACATCTTAACCGGCCTACATTCAACCAATTAGGATGTTTTTCTATAAAAAAATATGAATGTGTTACACACATCAATACGAAATTGTTCCATCAAGCAACTTTCATGTCCTTTTTGTTGTTAGGTTTTCCGCTATTGCGCCTAGATATGGGTTTGTACTTTCATATACTAGTTAGTACACATAAACTATATAAGATCGGCCTTGTAGTCCTGTCAACAAAAACAAAAGGAATGTTAAAGATCGCCGAACAAGAATAATCATCATGCTAGGCAATCGAAGTGCAATAAAGTTCAGTTGTACTATATTAGTTATATGTGTGCACTCAAATTAAAACGCAAACAACTCTTATCATCTAGGTGCATAACAAAGATGATAAACTTAAAAAAATCAAAACGACCTATGATTTTGAACGGATCGAGGTACTATGCGCCAGAGTTGCACATGCTGTTGAGTACTGAACCTTACTATATTGGCGTCCTGTCAGGCAAACTCTGTGTCAATCGTTTAATTCGTCATAGCCGCCGCACGGCCCGCGCCATAAGCGCATGAAAGCATCAGCACAGCTTACTCCACCGGCCGGCGCCGCACCCTGGAGTGTACATACCTTCCTTATGGGCATCCACTCGGAAAAGGAAAACGCAAGTAGTACCGACATCAAGAATAGCACGCGGGGCATTTAGCCATTAGGTGAGCGATCAAATCAACAGACACAGCCGCTGATGACATGACAGGATTTTATTCACCGAGAAAAATATGGTGGTCTACTACTATACTGCACAAATATTCGATCTTCCGACAATCTAGTAGAGATTTGTATATGGTCATCTACTCCGATGACGTGAGCCTGTAGCGTTGTACCTTTTTCTGCTCTTAATGAAAAACGTGCTAAGGCGTTCATAAAAAAAAATAAATTATGCTTATGTTATTAGAACACGACTGCAATACCACATGGCCGTTGTAACCATTTGCATGCGTGCATGTCGATCGATCGCTCTTTTCTTGGGCAAGTAAATTAAAGCTGCCTCGCCGTCAATGCTGGGCCAGTGTTGATACCGCGCGCCGGCTTTTGAATAGCGGAGCATCTCTAACAGTTTCTCTATCCATTTTTCTTTCCACTTTTCAGTCGTATAGGGAAATTGAAGGAAAAAAACCATCTCCAACAGTTTCCATTTCTCCTTTATTTTCTCCCCCTCTCTCCTTTCTTTTCTCAATTTACCCTCTCCTCCTTTTCCTCTCCCTTTCCTTTTATTCACCACAGCCACCCGATCTCCACCCCAAGAGCAAGAACTGTCCGTCCGATCCACCGCTGTCACCGCCCATACACGCCGCCGCCGCCGCCCACCGGCCAAGCTTCCGCGTGCGCGTCCACGCCGCCGCCCATCCACGCCGTTGTGGAGGCCCGCCCCTGGGCCCGGTCGCCGCAGCCGTCGTCGACGCGAGACGCCCCGGCCAAGCACCCTGGCCAAGCGCCGCCGCGTGAGTCCGCCCCTGGGCCCGGCCGTTGCGCCCCACCGCTCGCTAGCGCGGCCGCCTGCGCGCCCCTCCGCCCGCACGTCGGCCGGGCTAGCGTGGCCGCCGGCGCGCCGGACCTCCAGACCTGCGCCAACGGAGCGTCGCCGCCGCCTACGACGTGTCCGCCCGCGCGAGGGCGTGGAGGGCCGCCTCCGCCGGCCGCGACCCCGCCCGCCCACGGTCCCAGAGCGAAGCCGCAACCTGCCGCGAATCCGCCTCCATGGCCTTGTGGTTGAACTCGGGAGGAAGAAGAACATGTGGTGTCACTTCCATGTGGGGTCCACATGTCAGGAAGAAGAATGTGGAAAGAGTAAAGGAAGAACTGATTTTAGCCTATTTTCTCAAAACACTGAAAACGTGAAAGGGGATTCTCCTATAGGGTGAGAAAGGGAAAAAGGGAAAGGAACTGTTGGAGATGCTCTAAGAATACCTTAGTGCAACGGTTAGGTGACATGCTTGAAGGATTGAGACCTTGTGACACATATATATTTGTATGTAAAAGGAAAAAAAATTCATTTTACTCCTCTCGCATATTTGTTTTGTCCAGTTCACCCCAAACAAAATTTCGTCTCATTTTATTCCTCTTTCAATTAGTCCAGTAATCTACCTTCTAATTAAATTTTCCTTTTTTGTTTCTGTAGGTACAAGTTGAGTTTTAATTTCAGATTTTGTTGGTTAACTTATAACATGATGCCCGATTTTATAAAAATACATTAGGATTTTTTCATGATTACTTTTCATACAGTTTTGGTATATCTAAGATCAATTTTGTATTAACTATTCTAACCTATGAAAATAACCATGAAATCTTTTTAGAATAATAGTTTAACATAAGGCATCATGTTATGTATATGCCCACAAAATTCGAACTTAAAATTCAACTTGTACATGGATAAACAACAATTGCAAAAACACATTAGGCGTAGATTGCGTTGGAGTAAAAGTGATTTGCCCACCTCTTCTCATTAGCTTAAGTTTTTGAGTTGATCTGGTTGGAGCATGAAACTCAATATGATATCAGAGCCAAAGGTCTCGAGTTCGAATCCTGGTGGGCACGATTAAATAAATAATTGCAACTCAATCCAATTCCCACGTATGCGGCCTAGCGGAGCCAGGGGGGGCATTGGAGTATAAGTGACTTGTCCACCTATTTCTATCAGTTTAAGATTTTGGGTTGAATTTGTTAGAGCATGAAACTGAACAGATTGGATGCGTTGTAGTATAAGTGAATTGTCTATCTCTTTCTAACAGTTTTAAGCTTTTGGGTTGAATTGGTTGGAGCATGAAACTCAATAGATTGGACTAAATGAGCCTAAACTTTGCTTAGTGGATTAAGCAGACTAAGTGAATAGCTGAATGGAATAAAAATGAACTTTTTCCTATGTAAAGTAATTGCAATGATATGAGACATCACGCTGCCTGCTAATCGATGTCATAGATTCCCAAAAAGATATGCGCCCGGCCCATCATGCAATTGGTCTACGGACTACGATCGAGTTGGGGCCGGCATATCTATAAACTTTTGGCGCCCTTTTCTTGACGAATCCATATGCTTATGCACCTTGAAAGAGATCAACAAAACATGACGACGACGGTCGATGTCTATGATCTGTTGGTAATGACTAATGATGACATCTTAATTTAATAACTAATAGTCTAATATCGAACCAGCTGTGTCGACACCAACTACGCAAGAGCAAAAAGAACACGGTGGGGTAGGTCGCCGGCAAGGTTAAACGTCACGTTTTTAGTGTAAGATAATCTAGGCTGCATACACTTAGTAGGCCAAGACGTGCAGCCGAGCAGCTCATATCACTCAAAGCCCATCACAACCGGTTTTGGAGATCGGCTGTGATATAGCGGATGTGATAGTCATGCCAATCACAACTAGTTTGAGAACCGGCGGTGATACTTTTTTCAAAAAAAAATAAAAAAAGAAAATGAGGGGCCGAGGCCCCATCGAGACAGAGAGAAGGTTGACGCAACGGATCTTGCCGCCGTGGCCGTCCATGCCGGCCGCCGCTGGATCTCGTGCCCACGGGTCCGTGCCTGCCGCCGCCGCCACTGGATCTTGCGCCCACGCCGTCTGGATCTCGCCCGCCGCTGCCGGATCTCGCTGCTGTCAGATCTCGCCAACGCGACCGTCCATGTCGGCCACCGCCGGATCTCGCCGCCGCTACCGTGCAAGCTACTCGCAGTCGCCGGATCCCGCGGCCGCGGCCGCGCGTGCCCACTGGCGCCGCACTCCCGAGCTGCTCCCGCACCTCGCCCCGCTGCCGCTCATCACTGTCAGTGAGGGGCGAGCGGAGGGGGAAGGCGAGGGGCAGCAGTGGAGGGGAAGGCGAGGGGAAGCAGTGGAGGGGGAGGGAGAAGTAGGAGAGAGCAGGCGTCGGGCGGAGGGAGAAGTCGGAGGAGGGAGAGAGAGCGGGCGTCGGGCGGAGGGGGAGAAGGCAGGCGTCTGGAGAGGGCGGAGAGAGAGGTGGAGGTAGGAAGAAGCCGGGTGAGAGAGAAAGAGAGGTGGGAGAGGAGCGGACGTGTGTGAGGAGCAGTTAATTTTAGTGGATATAAATTTCGGGTCCGGAAACCCTCTCATACAACCGGTTTTTAATACAAACCGGTTGTGATAGTATCACAACCGGTTTTTAATACAAACCGGTTTTGATACTCTATTATCACAACCGGTTTTGATGAAACCGGTTGTGATACTCTATTATCACAACCGGTTTTAATAAAACCTGCTGTGATTAGAGCATCACAACCAGTTTAATCAAAACCGGTTGTGATAGCCCGTTTGTGAAAGTGGTTTGTGTAGTAGTGTACATTCCATTCTTCAAAAGAATGAAAAGGTGTTCAAGTGAGTGGTTAGGCCATAGTCCATGGAAGTCATATCATAAAGGTTTCCTCATGTGGTGCGGTGTTGTTCACTGGTGTACTCTGCATGGTCGAAAGCTTTACTTCTGTATCCATAACCAATTAAGCTGCGTCTCAAGGTGTACGGCCAAAATCTTTTCAACAACATGATCACGAATATTTATTGGATTAAAATTGACGTTGTCCATTGAGGCATTGACCTCTGGCTTTCCTCATGCCTAGTCTACTACTACCTTAGTCATGGAATGTATATAAGAAATTTTAAGTTTAAAGTAAATTGCACCAACCATATAACAACTTATCATGTGAGTGCAAATTAGTCCAATAACTTGCAAAATGTTCAATTTAGTAACAACTTAATAGGTGAGTGCAAATTGGTCCAACAATTTCTAAAATGCTCAATTTAGTAAAATAACTTCTCGTATCGGCGCACAAACCCAGTTCAAACCATACAAGGGCAATGTGTTTGCTAATTCCGATCACAATAGAGGGTTCATTCATACTGGAACAAATTATTGAGCATTATTTGACCACATATATTCATGTCATAATGGCAATGCATTTTACCAAGACAAGAACCTTTACCGTTTAGGAAGTTAATGCTATGTCATAATTATTTATTATATAATGATTAAATTTGAATATTAATTCCATTATTTAATACTAATAAGTTTGCTCTCACTGTTTTTTACATGTTGGATTGTATGTATTATTCAGCTAAATAAAGAAGAAATTAATATGTTGTTACTTACTAACAATACCTTTGAGGAGCTTGCCATAAATAATTTTTAAAGCATCATATAACTACACTCTTATGCCTAAAGAATTTGGCGCCACGGTAGAAGCTCGGATGGTTTACACCTATCATCAGTCGACGCGTGTGCCTGTTTCACGTCTCTGCTTGCAGGGCCCGTTTCCTGCCCTCATTTCTTACCGTTCGGCCTCTACGCTCGGCAGCCCGTTTCGGGCCAGCTTTGTGCAATTTCAAGTTGACTTCACTTGTGGGCTTCTCCTCGTGATCAGCTTTTGGGCTTTGTCATCCGTATGTAAGCCCGTATATTACAGATGCAACGTTTCGCACATATGCAGGCAAGATATCTTTCTCTTCTGATTGATTCTCTCTCCTCCTTTCCCTCGACGCCTCCGTTGCTTCTCATGTCGTAAATCGTAATCAATCTTAAATTAGCATGGATAAAAAAACCGTGGATACAGTACATTATACGACAAAGATGGCTTCAGGAACATGATGCTTGCATCTTCATATTAGCATGCGCAACTGCAACGAAGATGGGCAAGCATTGACACGAAAATTTGTGATGCCTATGGAAAATCCCCATGTATAACCGACATCATGTGCTTCTCGTTTATTAAATAATACAATCCCATGAAATGGAACATAGGAGAACCTACAATTTTAGTAACCAACCTTAGGAAACATTGCGGAGGTTGAACAAATCGGATAAAGCACCGAAATTGGTGATAGAATTCTTTATTACGGACATCGTAATCCATAAAAAAATGAGTCGGTTTGTAGATTGATCTGAATTGCAGTGTCAATTGGGTGGTGAAAAATAAAGGGCTGTGACATAGTGGGTCATCTCCACTCTAGCCCTTCAACCGCACATCCATTGCTGGAAAAAGAAAGTTATCCCCTGAAGGCTAGCAGCAGCCGCCATACTATGTCTCTACTGAATTTTCTGCTCAAAGTACTGTCGTTAATTCTACTTTTGTGTGGGACTTTTAAAATAACTACTCCTACTTTCTATTGCAGAAATCCAATTCACTGCATCATAAGGAAGAGTTTCATACAGCAACATTTTTTTTCTTCCATTCAAAATGCTTGCAGATACTAAACGTTCATGCATGTTTCAGCTGAATAGTTAACCACACATACATGCCCCATGAATTCAACTCTGGCACAACTATGGTATATTGATTTACATATTTGTTTCATTTGCAACTAGATTTTATTAACATTTTGTTTTTTTTTGAAGAAGCTACATTTTGGTTTTTTTACTATCCAAAACACTTGGTGTACCAATTCCTTCACGGTATAGACGTGATAAGACTATGAAACATGGAGATGACACTGCTTGGATTGAGCATGCATCATTGGATTAGCACAATGTTTACAAACCTAATATTCAAATCAATCTTGCCAACAACCAAGCATGCAAATTATACGGGCGCGGCGAAGCGCGCCGTTCTTTCTAGTGTACTTGTTTAGAAAAGAAATGGGTACATGAGCACACAATTGATAGACAATGTGTTACGTTAGAAAAGATTCATCAAAGATTCCTTCATGTCAAGAAAAAATGGGTAAATGAAAAATGAAAACATGGTAGAAACCACGGGAGTAAAATTATCCGGTTACAACAGCACAAGCGGAATCATTTTTGTTCAAGTTGAAGTGCAAAACAGATTAAGTATTATTTCGAGTCTTGGGGGGCAAAAATAAACTTGTCCCAAAAGTAAACATCATCTACTACTAGAAGGAGCGCATTAACATAAACTATAGGAAAAATGAGCAACCCATGAACAGGAACGGAGAGCTCGACACTAGAGGATCGGTGTAAGGTAGTCTTGTGGAGGGTTGAGTTTTACAGCTTCAAGCACAATAAATCTTTTGGAAGCGATCATGGGCAATCAGTTGAGAAAAGAAGGAAAAAGTCCAATTTTGACCATCGAACTATAGCCTCGGTTTGGTTTTGACCATCGAACTCGAAAACCCTGAAATCTTCGACCATCGAACTCTTAAAACCGTTTAGATTTGGCCATAGGGCGGTTTTGCTGGGCGGTTTTGCTGCCACAGACGCCACACTGGTGGTGGGGCCCACCTGTCAGCCCTCATCTCTCCTTTCTCTCTTTCTTTTCTCTTCTCCGTGTCCTCCGCCGGCCACCTGCGCCTCCCCTCGGCCGCTTCTTCGCCAGACGACGAGCTCCCCACTATCTAACTCCCCGGGCCGCCCTTCTCTGCACCCAAGCCAAGGAAGGCCGAGCTGGAGCCCTCTGCCCGCGGCGGTCCTCTATGCGCCGAAGTCAAGGAACTCGATCCATGCCGCTGGAGGGAGAGAGGCCGGCGGAGGGGAAGAGGAGGAGGAGAGCTGCGCGGCCGGCCTCTCCTCTGCCGGCCACCACCCTTCCCTGCGCCTCTCCCTGCCGCCATAGCCACTGGAAGCTGCGAAACCGAGCGCCGTCGTCGGAATTTGGATGCCCGATTCGCCAGCCACGTCGTCTGCCAGAACAAATAGTCGCAACCAAGAGCTCCATGTCGTCGATCTGCACCCAAACAGATCGTCCATGCCATCAATCGACCATCCGAGTGTTGTCGTCTCTTGCACTTGGGATGGAGAGAAGTTGAGTGGGCCATGGCGCTGTGGTTCCCGTCCGCGTCCGGGGCCAGAACGGCGATGGGGCTGAGGGCGGCGGCGGGATGAGTTGGCGGCAGCGGAACGGGAAGGGACGAGGGCAAGTGGGGCACCTCCACCGCGTCCCCCTGTCCTTGATGGTGGATTTGGCCAAGAGGAGAGGGGGAGCAGCTCGAGCGCCGCCGTGCTGCTGGACCGATGTGGACGGACGCAGAGGGAGGAGGTGTCGGGGCAGCGGGTGGTGCTATAGGGGTGTTGGCACTCCTTAGCCTAACTAAAATCCGCAAGCGCACGGAGTCCGATGTAGCCTTTCACCAGGGGAGTAAGAACCTGGATATCGAATCCAAGGAACGGTAGACGCGACTAGCCTAGAACTTTTCTAACCGGATCCACCAAGGAGAAAAAGGATAAATGGGTAGAGAGCTTGACTTTAGTTAGCTACTCGTTACCCCAGACAAACTATCGATACCTAACCTGATCTGCTTCGATGGCTAGAACGGGAAGAACTCAGAACGGGGTGAGAGAGGGGTTCTTCCGGGCTCAGCACTACTGTTATGAGTACACCCAAACGTGGTGGAATACAAAGGACGGACAGGGCTGTCACCACCTGCCGCCTACCACTGCAGTTCCGTGGGGTGCAACACAACCTGAGATGACTAGCCAGCACAGGCACCACGCCTAAGCTTTCAGTCACTGACCTCCACCCAACGCGAAGGGCTATAGAGGAAACCCCAAACAAGAGTCGCTGTCACTCACGCAGACTCAGGTACCCGCAGATCAAAGATAAATATGATAACTTGCTGAAAGTAAGTTGTAAACTAGCGAAGTACTAAAGACAAGGGACCGAGGACTTACTGAAGATAACTCTTGAATATATTCCTCGGGGGCGGAAATGTCGAGACGAGACCGAGAGAGAAATCCCAGACTCTCTCTACAAAGCTCGGCTGTCACCCGAGCAACTCACCCACTCTCTCCCTACTCTACTCTAAAGATGAGAACTCAAACTCACTAAGCTACTCTTCTCTCCTTTGGATGAATTGATGGATGATCTCTCAAGGTGAGGAAGGGTCCCTTTTATAGCTTCCAGGGGCGGTTGTAGGCGTCAAGTGTAAGCTAATGCTCTGCTTAACTGCCACGTGAAGGGGGACAGGTGGCAGCCTCTGGGGGAGGCCGGCTGGCCTAGGCCAGGCCGATCGGCCTGGCCTTGCTGCCCCGTGGCACCGCCTTCTTCAGGGACGCTCTGGATTGCACCCTGAGGTCGGTAACGGTTGCGTTGGATTGAAGCTGTCCGAGAATCCCATGTTGGTGGGCCCTTCAATCCATGCAAATGTAGCTTAGGCCTTTCGGTTCTTTGGATCAAACCGACGTTGATCGCACGTCTCATGATCATCTGACTTGTGTTTGTGATCATCTGGATCAAGGACGTGGCAAATGGCCACAGAAGGGGGCCGGCCGGCCTGGCATAGGCCGGCCGGCCTGGCTTTGTGTCAATTCTGGCTCATCTTTTGCTTGCTTGCTCCTGCACTCACAAATTATACAAAACTTGTGGAACTCATTAGAAATAATCAATTTTACTTTGTTATGAGCAAGATGAGCCTGAAATGTGACGGAATGTTGGTGGTGAAACCGTATCGTAACGACCACCAACACGCCCCCCTACCTGAACTTTGCTAGTCCCTTAGCAAAGAGCGAACTAAACAACCGGGACTTTCGCAAGGTCAGGGTCATGAGTTCAAGGTATACACAAGTCATATTTCTGAGTTTTCTTTCATACCTTGGATTCTGGTGGCTAACACCCTCATCTTCATCAATTGAGTCTTAGAACAACTCATTGATTGGTCGAGCACTTCTTCCTCTTGGCTTTTGGAGTTTTTGATAATTTTATAATGAAAACGAGGCATTCCCTTATTATTTCTCAACATCTCTCAATCACTCATAGTGTTTAGATCCTCACCTGGGCTTAGAATCAAGCCTCTCTATTTTATATGGTGGAGTTGTGGAGATGTTGCTCACTCTTCTTTATTTATTTTGCGAGATCGAAGAACTTGTCTAATCATTCCTACTACTCATACATCTTGGCCAAGTGCATGTGTGCTTTGATGGTTGAGTCCTTGTTCAAGCACCTTTCATCTTTCCCCTTTCTCTTTCTCTCTCTCTTTTTTTTTCTGAAGATAAGGAGTGTATCATTCCTTTCTTCATCATCTTTTTTTTTCAGGGGGATGAGGAGCTTTCGACAATTTGGACTTTATTTATGCTCGTGTACGTGTATGGCCATGATGAACAAGATAGCATGAACGTGAAGGCAAGTAATTCGAGCAAGCTCAAAATTTAGAAGGTAGCTATGTAGAAGTTTCAACTTGACTTTGGTATATGGCTCTGGATAGGACATTTCAAGTTGATGATAACAAGGGTTGCCTTAAGTTTTATTTTCAAAAACAATCTCCAAAACCTTGAATCGGATGGCTCAACTTCTCAAATCATTATATCATAAGAATCAATTAACGAGAGTCAGGTGATCCTAAAGAAAGTTCCAAGGCAATGAAATACATTCTCATGAAATATCACAAGTGTATCCAAGGTGTCATGCATAGGGGTTCAATTTCATGAATTTTGATCAAGTTTAAACATTATTTAGCCAGGAATTTTATTTGGATCAAAAATCACGAAGGGGGCAAATGTAGGGGTTGCAAACCGTGTCCTGGAGTCGAGTCGACGACGTTGGCCACGGGCCCAGGCCGATCGGCCCAGTAGAGGCCGGCCGGCCTGGCCTTGCAACCAAACGTCCCGATTCAGGTCCCCCGTTCATG
Organism: Urochloa ruziziensis; assembly: GCA_015476505.1. NCBI lineage: Eukaryota > Viridiplantae > Streptophyta > Magnoliopsida > Poales > Poaceae > Urochloa > Urochloa ruziziensis. The sequence goes on along the minus strand of CM027123.1, from coordinate 30,749,694 downwards.
TGATTCGTGAGATTACGCAGTGGGCACGGGATCTCCTCGAACGGCTTCAGCAGGGGGCCGGCCGGCCTGGCATTGTGCCAGGTCTGGTCGTTCCTTGGCCAGTGACCAGTACAGCTCCTGTACATCGTTTTTCTGCGTGCTTCACTGAAAAATTAGTCCGAGGGTTTGGTTGGCACACAAGTGTGCACCAACCATTCATTTTATTCTTTTCTTTTATATATGAGCCTCTTCTTTTTAAAATAAATCAATTTATTTCATTTAAACTTAGGGAAAACAAATGTGGGGGTGCTGCATACAAGGAAAAATGAATGAAAGAAATCAAAAAGGGAAATCTAAACTAGCACCCAAAATTCTAAACTAATTCTAAACCTAACTAATCCTCCTTCGGGCGGTAGAGGTGTTCATTGCCGGTTGCCTTCGCGAGGCGCTTGACCTTGGAGGCCATCGCCTTGCGAAGGATCTCTATCTTATCATCGGCCTCCATTTGCCCGATCACCGCCTCCGCCACGCGCTCATCCATATTGTTGACCCTCAGCTGCAGCGCGGCGAGCTTCCTCCTCAGCACCTCTACGTCCTCCTCCTCCTCCTCGTCGGACCACTCCATCAGTCCGGGAGGTCCTTGGATCGGAGGGGGCGTCATGAAACGCTTCCTCCCCTCGTCGGGCTTCTTAGGGGCTAAGAAAAGCCCCTTCCTGATGCCTGGCCCTTCCCGGCGTGGAGGGCTAGGACTTCCCGGGGTGTACTGCGGTGAGTACCCCGGTGAGGTGGAGATGAAGAGCGGCACGATCTCCTTCTTGACCGGCGAGGAGACGGGGCGCTTCCCGATGGCCTTCTTCGGGGACAAAAGTCCCGTGGTTGGCCTTCGGGGCCTCTTGGGCTGCGAACTCCCCTGACCCTCCTCCTGAGGATCACGGAGGGAGGCCCTGCCCAAAGGCGAGCCAGAGAGGCGGCGGGGAGGCCGGCCGGCCTGCCCTAGGCCGATCGGCCTGGGAGTGTGGCCGCCGGGCCTCCGGCTGCGCTGCGACGACGTCGACGAACGCCGCCCTCTCAATGATTTGGACGCTGCTGGATTTGGAGGATCCCGGTGTCCCCTTCAAGGACTCGGACGGGGAACGGCTGCCGTGAGAGGCCGAGTTGGAGTCGTGGTGGCTGGATTGCGAGGCCATGGCTGAGATCTCTCAAAGGAAGGAACGTTTCTGGAGAAGAAGGCTCGAGTGTTCTGAGGGAGAAGAAGAGCGGGGGCCTTTCGTTTTAAAACGACGCTCCTCCCTTCGAAACCCCACAGATTCTCGGAAAGGATAGCACCGAGACTCATTCAAACGAGGAGCGTCTCGAGTCGTGCCGGTGCTGGGCCGGTCGGCCTGAGTGGGGCCGGCCGGCCTGGCTGGGCCGGTCGGCCTGGGTGAGGCCGGCCGGCCTGGCCTTGTCCCGAGAGCCCACGAAATTTTTCGTGCATGCTTCCTTTGCTCTTCTACCAGAAAATTTTTTGTGGTTTGGCTAGAAAAAGTTTAAGAAAAGGAAAAGGAGAATAGAAAAGGGAAATCTATCCTAGATAAGGGTCATTTTTAGGTCCCGCCCGGACCTGGACTAGGTATCTCGGTTAGCTCGTAGACGTCCATCTCTCTGAGCTCCGGCATTTCGGATTCGAGAAATATTTTCAATCTTTGGCCATTGGCCTTGAAAGTATTTCCGTCATTATCCTGGAGGGTTATCGCGCCATGATCGACGGCATCTAAGACTCTAAAAGGACCTTCCCACTTACTTCTAAGCTTACCATGACCAAACAAGCGAATGCGGGAGTTAAAGAGTAATACCTGATCTCCCGCTTTGAAATGCTTGATCTTGATGCGCTTGTCATGCCATCTTTTTGTTCTTTCTTTATATAGCTTGGCGTTGTGGTAGGCCTTTTCCCTCCATTCATCCAGCTCGGCCAATTGCATTCTTCTTTTGAGTCCGGCCGTCTGGAGATCCATGTTTCACCTCTTGATCGCCCAATGGGACTTGAATTCTAGCTCAACCGGTAAGTGGCATGTCTTGCCATATACCAGCTGGTAGGGAGTCATCCCTATCGGTGTTTTGAACGCTGTTCTATATGCCCAAAGTGCTTCCGGTAATTTCCGCTTCCACCCTTTCCCCATTGCATTGACCGTCTTTTGCAGAATGTTCTTGATTTGTTTGTTTGATGTTTCTGCTTGCCCGCTGGTCTGGGGGTGATAAGGTGTAGCCACTCGGTGGTCTACTCCTAAGTCGCTTAGGCACTTCCGGAACGTCTTGTCGATGAAGTGTGATCCTCCATCACTGATCACGACTCGAGGTACTCCAAAATGGGGAAAGATGATCTCTTCGAACATTTTCCTTGAATGTTTCGAGTCGGCTGCTGTGCACGGAAGTGCCTCCACCCATTTGGAAACATAATCGACTGCCACCAGGATATACTCACACTGCTCGGATGCAGGGAAAGGACCCATAAAGTCTATTCCCCACACATCGAAAATCTCCAACTGAAGGTTATTTTGCAGTGGCATAGCATCACGGGCGTTGCTATTCCCGTGTCTCTGACACCTGGCACATCTCCGTACGAATTCCTTAGCGTCTCCATACATGGTTGGCCAGAAGAATCCACTCTGCCAAACCTTTGCATGGGTTCGGAAAAGTCCGTAATGTCCTCCGTACGGTGATGAATGGCAACGATCAAGGATCTTATGTGTTTCCTCATGAGGGATGCATCGTCGGAGTAACCCGTCAGCACAAACTTTGAACAGATAGGGGTCATCTCAAAAGGTGAAATCTGCTGAGGTAGATTAGCTTCTTTTTGTCTTCTCCTGGAGGCACATATCCAGTCACCATGAAGTTTACCAAGTTTGCGTACCATGGACTGGATGTGGTGACCTTGAGGAGAGTATCATCTCTGAGATAGTCATTGATCGGAAGATCCGACCCTTGAACCTGCATTCTTGAGAGATGATCTGCCACACAATTATATGTCCCCTTCTTGTCTCGTATTTCTAGATCAAACTCTTGAAGGAGCAGAATCCAACGGATGAGTCGTGGCTTGGCATCTTTCTTGGTCAAGAGGTACTTTAGTGCAGCATGGTCTGTGTATACTATCACTTTGGCACCAACCAAGTAAGATCTGAACTTGTCCATGGCAAACACCACTGCCAGGAGTTCCTTCTCCGTTGTCGCGTAATTAAACTGAGCTCCGGTCAATGTCTTGTTTGCATAAGATATAGCGTAATGTTGTTTATCCTTGCATTGACCGAGCACTGCCCCGACTGCATAGTCGCTAGCGTCGCACATGATCTCGAATGGAAGATTCCAATCGGGCGGTTGTATGATGGGAGCTGAGATAAGTGCCTTCTTGAGGGTGTAGAAGGCGAGAAGGCAATCTTCGTCGAAGTTGAAGGGTGCTTTTTTAGCCAGGAGGCTTGTAAGAGGTCTGGCTACCCGAGAGAAATCTTTGATGAATCTTCGGTAAAAGCCAGCATGACCCAGAAAACTTCGCACACCCTAGACATTCGTCGGGGGTGGTAGTTGCTCGATAACTTCTATTTTTGCCTTGTCAACTTCTATTCCTCTTTCTGACACCTTGTGTCCCAGCACAATTCCTTCTCTGACCATGAAGTGGCACTTTTCCCAATTTAGGATAAGGTGATGCTCTTCGCACCTCTTGAGAACTCTTTCCAAGTGCTCAAGACAGTTATCGAAGGTTTTACCATAGACGGTAAAGTCATCCATGAATACTTCCATGATCTGTTCGATCAGGTCAGAGAATATCGCCATCATACACCGCTGAAATGAAGCAGGTGCATTGCATAGGCCGAAAGACATTCGCCTGTAGGCGAATGTTCCGTAGGGGCAGGTGAAGGTAGTCTTGCTCTGATCATCGGGATGAATGGGAATTTGATGATAACCAGAGTATCCATCAAGGAAGCAGAAAAATGAGTGGTTTGCCAACCGCTCAAGCATTTCGTCGATGAAGGGGAGAGGAAAGTGATATTTACGGGTAGCTTTGTTAAGCTTCCTGTAATCGATACACATCCTCCATCCAGTAACGGTCCTCTGAGGGATAAGCTCATTCTTCTCGTTCTGGATAACTGTCATTCCACCCTTCTTCGGCACAACTTGAACTGGGCTGACCCATTCACTGTCTTGCACGGGGTAGATTATACCCGCGTGCAGAAGCTTCAACACTTCTTTCTTGACTACCTCCCTCATCGCATCATTCAGCCGTCGTTGATGTTCTCTAGACGGCGTATGGTCCGGCTCCATAGGTATGCGATGGGTGCATAAGCTGGGGTTGATCCCCTTCAAGTCCTGTAGAGAATACCCGAAGACAGACCGGTGCTTCTCTAGGACTGTGATAAGCTGCCGAGTCTCATTCTCTGTCAGTTTGTCACTGATGACGACTGGCGAGCATCGGTCATTGTGGAGGAAAGCGTATCTAAGTCCAGGAGGCAGCGGCTTCAACTCAGGAGGGGGGTGTTGTGGCTTTTCTTCCTCGTCGAGTTTTATAAAACCGTCCGTTTCTGCCTCTTGGATGAAATGGTTAGCCTCTTCAGCCTGTGAGGACTGAGCTTGCTCTTCTTGATCGGAGCTAACTGCTTTCTCCACTGGGTCTGTCTCGGATCGGGCCTCTGCGATAGTGTTTATTGACCGCACAAGGCTGACCGGGATGATCTCTTTACCAACCTTGAACTGTATCGTGGCTCGATCATGGTTCGGGTTGGCAAGGTGCTCTATTGGCTGTCCGATCAGGAAGAAGTTGTCACCTCTAGGGATATCGAAAATGTGGAAGTCTAGGAAAATCCTGTTGCGTCCCATGTGTACGGGCACAACACGGATGATTCCTCTGCATTCCATCATCTGGCCGTCGATCCACTTGAGGTGCTTACGGGAGAAGGACCGGGGTTCGTCCGGTTGCACTTGTGATGCGAGTGCACTTGATATGATATTACTCCTGACCTTCGGGTCGTAGGCAACTTCCTGAGAGTCAGTTCCCTCAATAGCGCAATGGAGTACTCTGAAGTTGCGGGTAATTCGGATGATGTCTTCGCAACTTTCAATTTCCTCCGTCCATTCCTTGCTCATGATCGCAGATAAACCCTCGATTTGCGGTACGGCTTCTGGAATGAACGCCTTATACCTTGAACTTGCGCACACTTGTTCCATGGGCATACGTGATGTATTGCCGATCTCCAAGTACTCTTCTTCTGTAAAGAGCTCGGGAATGAAGTGCGGCAGATCGTCAAGAATAATTTCATGGTCTGAGGACTTGGGGTGTTCGAGCACTTCCTCTATGATCGGAGGAGGCGGATCGAATGTGAGGGCGAGTAGTGGCTGTTTGTCTGTGGGGGTTGTTGGTGGTGTTGGTGGGTCGTCGAAGACGCCAGTGTACTCGGTAGAGTTGAGAACCTTTTCCAAGATTTCTCGTACCTCATCCACTGTCTTGTATAGCACTGACCCTGCGGAGGTGATGTTCAAGAACTGTGCACTCTCCGGCTTCAATGCACCAACAAAATGCTGCATAAGCATTTCCTCTGGAATGTTATGCGGTGGCCCTGAGTTGGCCAATTTTATGAACCGCTCCCACGTGGCTCCAAGTGACTCATTGCCTTGCTGATATGTCATCAACTCAACTCTGAGTTTCAAGATCTTGGAGACAGGGTAAAAGAACAGACAAAACTCGTCCTTCAACTTGATCCAATCTCCGCTAAATCCCCTTGCAGTCCGGTCGTACCAAGATTTTGCATTTCCCATCAGAGAAAATGGGAAAAGTTTCCATCGGATAGTGTTTTGGTTTACGCCGGGTATAATCAGAAGAGAGCAATTCTCCTCGAAAACCTGCAAGTGAGCATAGGGACTTTCGTCCTTCGTTCCACCGAAAGACTGTGCATGAACCATGGCAACGAGACTGGGACGGATCTCGAAGCCATGAGGTGGTATGGGGTGGCAAGATGAAGGCGGTTCCAAATACTCGCTAGATGGAACCGTCGGGTAACTAGGAGAAAACTCCATGTGGTAGATGGTTATGGGGGTAAAAGTGTACGGCTAAAAAGATCCTACACTAGTGTTGCTACCGTTCCCCGGCAACGGCGCCAGAAAAGCTTGTTGGCACTCCTTAGCCTAACTAAAATCCGCAAGCGCACGTAGTCCGATGTAGCCTTTCACCAGGGGAGTAAGAACCTGGATATCGAATCCAAGGAACGGTAGACGCGACTAGCCTAGAACTTTTCTAACCGGATCCACCAAGGAGAAAAAGGATAAATGGGTAGAGAGCTTGACTTTAGTTAGCTACTCGTTACCCCAGACAAACTATCGATACCTAACCTGATCTGCTTCGACGGCTAGAACGGGAAGAACTCAGAACGGGGTGAGAGAGGGGTTCTTCCGGGCTCAGCACTACTGTTATGAGTACACCCGAACGTGGTGGAATACAAAGGACGGACAGGGCTGTCACCACCTGCCGCCTACCACTGCAGTTCCGTGGGGTGCAACACAACCTGAGATGACTAGCCAGCACAGGCACCACGCCTAAGCTTTCAGTCACTGACCTCCACCCAACGCGAAGGGCTATAGAGGAAACCCCAAACAAGAGTCGCTGTCACTCGCGCAGACTCAGGTACCCGCAGATCAAAGATAAATATGATAACTTGCTGAAAGTAAGTTGTAAACTAGCGAAGTACTAAATACAAGGGACCGAGGACTTACTGAAGATAACTCTTGAATATATTCCTCGGGGGCGGAAATGTCGAGACAAGACCGAGAGAGAAATCCCGGACTCTCTCTACAAAGCTCGGCTGTCACCCGAGCAACTCACCCACTCTCTCCCTACTCTACTCTAAAGATGAGAACTCAAACTCACTAAGCTACTCTTCTCTCCTTTGGATGAATTGATGGATGATATCTCAAGGTGAGGAAGGGTCCCTTTTATAGCTTCCAGGGGCGGTTGTAGGCGTCAAGTGTAAGCTAATGCTCTGCTTAACTGCCACGCGAAGGGGGACAGGTGGCAGCCTCTGGGGGAGGCCGGCCGGCCGGCCTGGCCTTGCTGCCCCGTGGCACCGCCTTCTTCAGGGACGCTCTGGATTGCACCCTGAGGTCGGTAACGGTTGCGTTGGATTGAAGCTGTCCGAGAATCCCATGTTGGTGGGCCCTTCAATCCATGCAAATGTAGCTTAGGCCTTTCGGTTCTTTGGATCAAACCGACATTGATCGCACGTCTCATGATCATCTGACTTGTGTTTGTGATCATCTGGATCAAGGACGTGGCAAATGGCCACAGAAGGGGGCCGGCCGGCCTGGCATAGGCCGGCCGGCCTGGCTTTGTGTCAATTCTGGCTCATCTTTTGCTTGCTTGCTCCTGCACTCACAAATTATACAAAACTTGTGGAACTCATTAGAAATAATCAATTTTACTTTGTTATGAGCAAGATGAGCCTGAAATGTGACGGAATGTTGGTGGTGAAACCGTATCGTAACGACCACCAACAAGGGGTGATGGGATGATGGGCGCAACACCGACCCTGCCGCCGGCCAGGACTCGAGCGCGCGGGCGGCGGCTGCCAGCTGGGCGAGAGAGAGGAGAGAGATGGGGAAGGGAGAGGGGGAAGAGAAAGAAAGGGTTGGCAGGTGGGCCCCACAACCACGTGGCGTCCACGTCAGCAAAACCACCCGATGGTCAAATCTAAATGGTTTTAAGAGTTCGATGGTCGAAGATTCCTGGTTTTTGAGTTCGATGGTCAAAACCAAACCGAGGCTATAGTTCGATGGCTAAAAATGGAATTTTTCCAGAAAAGAAAGGAAAGTAAGCTATACATAGTTTCAAAACTGGACCAACATTAATGAATTAAAATAACGTATTAGGAAATCAGGTGCAAACCATGGTACCTGTGCAAACATGCAAACTAACGATCAAGGCCACCGGATTCCCATCTAATGGCTCCCTCTAAAGATGGCTTCCTTTTGCACTTAAATCCCCCACCATTAACCTTTATAATCTCGATTTTGCAAAACACCCCTCCCCCTAATCCCCTGCGCCCCCTGCCAGAATCACGAGATGCAGGTACCTCGAGAAAAATGGGCCCTGTTTAGATGTTTCGCGAAATTTTTTTCGAGTATGTTCCCTCACATGCATGGCATATTAAATGTAGTCGAAAAAAATAACCCATTATATGGATGGAGTGTACTTCGCGAGACGAATCTAATGAGCCTAGTTAGGTCGTGATTAGACAATAAATTGCTACAGTAATCTGTGCTTATGACGGATTAATTAGACTCATTAGGTTCGTCTTGCGATGAACTGACATAATCTGTAATTGGTTTTGTAATTAGTCTATATTTAAAACTTCAAATGTGTGCCCGACATGCTGTAAATTTTTTTCACGAAACATCTAAACGCGGCCATGGCGCCGCCAGAATCACGCACGTCGTCGCCGCCGCATGTGGACCTCTGACACCTGCCGTACGTGGACCTCCGACGGCCGACCGTAGCAGAGTTCCGCAGCCCCTCAACCCCGTGACCAGGCGTCCGATAGTAAAGAGCTGCGCCGCCCCTCCACCCGTGACCAGGTCGCCGTGCCGGCCGTGAAGAGCGGCCTCCATGCAGTCCTCCGCCGGCGCAAAGAATGTGATCCTGTCTCAGTCCTAGGTCCCAACAATATTAGGGCAAGTACACCGTGACAACAGCTTTCTGTCTTTTTACACTAACAGACAGCTTAAACAGACAGCTTGTACAATGGATTGTCTGTTGGCTGTCTACAGGGTGTTTAATTCATCCTTTGACACACAAATCATGGTGATCTAGTGCGTACTTAATCTTCGTAGTAATTTTGGTGCTACTTTGTAAGTTTCAGACTAAAATCAACAATACAACATTTTAAACTAATATTTTGTTTAACAAAGACATAAAACAAATTTACACTAGCATCAAGATTAAATTTTATAAAATCACACTAGCATAAATTGAACCTAGTAAATTTACTAGGGCTCTAGCTAACTGAGACTAGATAGCAAGCCAAAGAACAACTTAAAAAGATCAGCAAATATTGCTATAAAATTAGAGTTGATTTTAACTATTCTTATTTGAAAGGGCATGTTAGCAACGTCAAACTAAGCTCCACTATTTATCTCAAGCATAAAAAGTGATTATCAAGCCACTGAAAAAGTTGGGATTTATTCACTGAACATATTAATTTACATAAATCTTAGATATAACAATGTGCGGACCGCAAGATTAATTCATAACTCAAAACCTAGTGTGTAACTTTGTGCCATCTTTCTACAGAAGCCTAAACATGTCATCAGCTACCACATATCCAAGATCAAGTCAAACAAATCTGTATAAATCAAATTGTGCACAAATTTATCCAAACTGAGATTTGATTTTAATTTAAAACCTAAGTATCAAACATATCTACATGCTTCTATAAAAGATCACATTCTTCACAAGGATTCCAGAAAATTTTAGTTTGCATTTTTCGGATATTTCTGTGATTTTTAACGGATTTTATAAGTTGACAGACTTGGATCACACTTTAAGTTACGGATTTTCAGAACACACCCTGGAATGTTTTAAAGCCTTACAAACAGGTCCCTGCGTTTTACATGAACACCCATGCCTTCTATCTAATTCTAATAGGGAGCCCTTGGGCGGGTGGTGATCTGGAGGGGCCGATTCCGGCTGGGGGAGGCCTCGATTCGGCCGGGGAAGGGCATGAGGTTGGAGAGGAGTTCACCGGGGTTCGATTTTATCACCAAGCCGCAAAGGATCGAGCCTTGCCGTCGTCAAGAGACAACGACCTGTACAACCGTCAACTTGCCCTTGAAGCACGAGCTCGGGTCATAGACGAACGAGACGACGACCGGGCCTCGGCGATGCGCGCGCGGGGGGTTTCTACAAAATCTCGTTGCATGGCAACAGCACACAACGGTCATTGTACGTGCCCTTATTGTTCATCACTCACTCCGGCATTGCTGGCGCGGAGTGTTAATGTTTACAGTTCTGAAGTTCCCTACCAAGATGAACCTGGAAAGGTTAAAGTTCAATGCAATGTACTGAAAATTCAGCGTCCTGATCATGGTTTTGTGGTGTGGATTCATGTGTCACAGCAGGATTTGGAAAACACGTTCCAGCCGTCGTTCAAGAGCTGCGTGATCGACAGGAATGTGGGCAGCGTCATGTGCTCCTACAATCGGGTCAACGGGACCTCCAAGCACCATGGTCTGGATGGGGCGCGGGGGCGTCACGCATGGTGGAGGGGCGGCGGAGCTCTGCTGGCCGGCGGCGCCCTGGTTATGGACGTCGGGGAGGCGGACTGCCGCGCGAGTCGCGTCGAGGGCGGCGGCGTTGAGTCGCGAGATCCTGGCGGCGTCGCGACGCGACACTCGAATCGTCCAGGGCAGGTGGGCGCAGGGGATTAGAGGAGGGGTTTTTTGCAAAACTGTGATTACAAAGGCTAATGGTGGGGGTTTAAGTGTGAAACAAAGTCATCTCTAAGAGGAACCATTAGATCGGAATCATATGGCCTTGATTATTAGTTGATTATTAGTTTGCATGTTTGCACACGTACCCTGGTTTTGTAACAGCCCAGGGCTTAATATGATTGATAGAATACTCATATCAACAAGTTGCAACTTCTTTTCCGGAAGCTCATCTCGAAAGAACTCCAGGGTTAAGCGTGCTTGGTCTGGAGCAATTTAGCGATGCGTGACCGACCGAGAAGTGCTTCCTGGGTGCGCATGAGTGAGGACAAAGTGCGCAGAAAAGACATGTGTTGGTCTGTGGGGATAGTCTTGAAGTCCTAGAGAGCTGCCAGGGTAAGCGGGCCCGGCCTCGGGGAGGCGGGACGTTACAGGTTTCCACCTTACATGCTCCCATTAAGGCCTTGTTCGGCAACGGTGGAGTAACATTGCAATCTTAGAGTTCAAATAAACACGACCACAATCCTTGAGTTGAATTGAACATTGGAACATGTATCCAACTTCTTCTTGCCGTCAGTGAAGTTTGAGAGATATGGCTCATGCTGTCCACACTGCACACCAGCATATCCAGCGACTGGATGTGTTGACACTTGACAAACCTACACGAAAGGAGAACAAAACTGTTGTGATTCCAGAGCTTGTCTGCAATACACCACTAATCACTAGCAGACTCACTTTGTTGTAAACACTGAAATGCACATTACTGAAGCATGGAGATTGGTTGAAGCATGCAAATTTATTGGCAAGTGACTTAGCATAAACTCATTATTCAACATGGACAGGTAGAACTAAAGTATGGAATCTGTTCTATATTAGTTCAGATGCATATCTGTTTATATGTGCCTACTCAGTATAAAAATTTTGTGAAAAGTCAATAACTTTGATGATATTTAGGCTACTGCAGTATGCAATGTTCTCAAACTATATTGCATTCTCTACAAAGTTCAGCCTTTCTAATCCATAGCTTCACTTTGTATGAGTACAAAAGAAGTAAAAGGGAAAGTACTCTGAAAATTGTATGTGTACAAAAGAAGAAAAAGGGAAAGTACTCTGAAAGTTCACTTTAGCAAACCTTATGTCCTTATAATATTACTGGGAGATTCAAATTCAGAGCAGGCTATCAAGTTAACACGGTCACAGTCAATAGAATGTTTTAGATTAATCACCTGGTGGGTATATTTTGTTGCCCAGAATAACAAGTGGTGATAAACAGAAAGGTAAAATTTCCAGGATACGGTTGCTCATTCTGCAAGGTAGGAATATAGAAAATATACAGGTACAAGTACATATAGAAAAGGCTGCAAGTGTATTAAGATTGTTGAAGTACATCATAAGTGTCAATTTACTACACCATAAGTGATCTGGTCAATTTCATCTACTAGAAAGCAGGAAAAAAAATAGAGTAAGGTTGTTGAAGTACCTGCATAAGTACCTTCTCCAATTCGAATAGGTGCTGGAGAGATCTATTTAGTAAATAAGGGATGAAGTTAGTTCCAACATCTAAAAAAATAAGAGATTAAGTAGAAAACAGGATGTATGATGAACAAGTGACAGATAACTAGGTCATGTTACTGAGAGATAACACGCTACCAGATACTGACAGATAACTACTGTTTTTTGAAGCATCACCATTAAAATTCTCATCCAAATCCTTGCCAAATCGATGAAACCAATGAAACCAATGGTTTATAGGATATTGTACACCCTACCAAGCAAAACTTGTTAACAGTTAAACGTGTTAACATGTCTGCAGCAAACCCCAACCATATAAGTTTACAAGTTGGACAGTTAATTGGGCACTACTGAAACAGAAAGACACATCCTGCAGGAAAAAGCAAAGCCATGGCTACCTGCTATCCTGAATGCAGCTGCTACCTGCTACCTGCTATCAATCAATTATAAGTGGCAATTACCTGAATGCAGCTGCTACTGAAACAGAAAGACACATCCTACAGAAACTTTGACTATGCTACAGAAACAAACTTCCTTGTTTCTTCAGCAACAAACTACAACTGCAGCATGTTTCCTCAGATAAATAGAAGCTATTCTAGACACTTTGACTATGCTACATGTGTTGATGGAAAAGCTAATTGAACTACTAGCACGGTACAAGTGACGTTGATGGAAAGTTTAGCAAGGGAGAAATATTTTCTATGCCTACTGTGTTGCCCAAAGTAGTTCTATGGCAGAAAATAAGTTCTGGCTCTGCCAATGGAACATATATACATAGTGTTGCAGCAAATAGGCTACAAGCATAAAACACGGGAAACATGGTTTTCAAAAGTTATATGCACTATTATAAAGCCTACATGTAAATACCTATACTCAGCTTTCTTCAAGGATGATTAAGTATGTCAATATCCTAGTAGATATTCCCAGTTACAGGTCATTTCAATATACTCGGCGTGTACAACACGAGATATTTACTTATTTTTACTTGCACAGAAGCAAACATATGATCCATCTGCTCTGAAATCAGAAATTCACCATCGTCACAGGCTTTCAGCTTTGGAACTGAAGGCAACCACAATTCATAATCAAAAACTAATTTAACATATTTGCTTCTGTGCTCTTGCTTGCTGTTGAATAAAAAACATCAGGCACAAGTTGTATGCACATAAAAATAGAACACAGATGAACACAGATATACTAGTTCATAGTACCATCATACTGCAATAGTAACAGCAGATCCATATAACCAATTTAACTGGTCCGATCTATAGAAGACACATCCGCCAATATGAAATTATTATACTCAAACACAGCAAAAATCTGCAGGTCCTCGTTCCTCACAGAAGCATCACGAACTCCATCGACTCGTCCAGGACATCTTTCTTCAGACACCACCACCATCACGAAACCAGAACAGGAATCTGCCCCCACCCAGATTAGTCAACCCATCAAGCACAGGCACAGCCACAGATCGAGCACAGGCATCAAGAACCGATCGAGCACAGGCATCAAGAACCGAGGATGAGAGGGGGAGAAGAGGAGGACTTACCGGCGAGAACGCGGCAGAGGCGGACGCCGTCGCCGTCGGGGACGTGGCGCTTCGCCACCCTTCTACCTCGCGCCGCCGCGTCGTCGCCTCGCGCCCGCGCCGCCGTCAGACTCGCCCCGTCTCTCCCCGCACCGCCGTCGCGTCGTCTCTGCTGGATTTCGATCCCGGAGGGGTGAGGTAGGGTTTCGTTTCCGGGGGCCTTCAACTGGGCGGAGAATGGTTTTGGGTTGTTTTGGTTTCCGGTCCGCTGGAAACGAACACGTTCTTTTGTTGGGCCGGAATCGAAAACGGGCCCATTCCGTTCCTCTGGAAACAAGGCCGGGAACGGGCCAAACCAGCAGAACCGAACAAGCCCTAATAATAGCTTAAGAAACTTCCAAATTGCTTTACCTCGTAGCTGAGTTCATATGGTTCCACAAAGAAACAAGGAAAAACAATTGGAACAAATAGATATAAGTGCTTGAAAATAAAACGGCAAATAAGAACATAGACGGACAGCATGCTGGCACGCCTACAAGTTATTAGCAACATTAGGTTTTCCCGATACAGCGAGGGAACAGTTTGCATCTATGCTTCGGTTAAGTGCTTATCCGTGTTTCGCATGAGCTAATTTAGTGAATGACCACACTAATTTGCCTAGATCTATATAAAAAAAAAAAACAGCGCTGCTAGCGCCCAGACGTCATCGAATGTCCATTGCAACATCAAAAATACATATTTATAACCTCAAAAATACATGAACATGGGAAACCACAGTGAAACATCCAGATACAGAGAGTAAACTTCCTACCACAACAGCAAAGCTCTGTTACATGCAACAATGTTCAATTTGTACAACATCAAAACAAATCTATTGCATCAGCTATTGCATCATCACTATCGTACAACTGCAATATTGAAAAAATTCAACCGAAACATAGTAAAACATCTTTACTATCTTGATGCGAGGGAGTAAAAAACTCCCGCTGCAACATTGAGTGCACGTTTCATGAAACATTTTCATAACAAAACGCTACAACATGAAAAATCAGCAAATGAAACATTAAAAACCAACTATTACAACATCAAAAAAAGCGTCCGACCCGTTCCTGAGCATTATCATCATGGCCTCCTAAAAACAGCTTCCAAAAACTCAGCTGCAAGAACAGGAAAAGAGTGCATCTAACGTGGTTCCTGCGGCGACTGTGAGTAAAACCAATTTATTCCAAAGTACAACACCTGCGAAGGGCTCTCGAACTGCTACAATCACAGTTATATTTTACAGTATATGTAACCAGTTTCAACATGTGGATAAAGAAACAGAGATCTAGTTTGTTGACCAACAAACCATTGGCCCAATCTAAGAAATTAATACGGAGAGTTACAGCTGTTGGCCACTATTATGTACATTCATTCCATCAAGAGTTAAGGTAGTGTTGAGAATACACTTTCTACCGAATGAATATGACGCAGCCCCACTGACGAGCTGATACAACAATTACAAAGAAAATAAAAAAGGATACATACAATTTGCGGTGCATTTTTGAACAGCACCATTCCAACTTCCAAGTGGTTATGATACTATTTATATCTGAAGATCATCAAGTGTCAATTCCTCTGCTGACATCAACTTCAGTTTCTGCAAACCATAGAAATCCAGCTCAGTTTTTGTTAAGCCATAGCATATCAGAGGCGACTAGCAACAGGAAGGGCTACTTACTGTGATGAACTGAGGGGGATCATCAAGGCTAGATGAACCAAGAATGACCTCCCTCTTCAGCTTTGATGAAAGTTTGTGTGCAGTGCGTAACTGGAAATTGGAAAATATGCAACACTAGTTAGAGAGCAGAGGATGAAAACGTTCCATAAAATGATGGATCCTTCAGATACTGATGCCCAACGTGCAAATGTATGCAAGCAATGTACTGAACATACCTCGGAACGAGTAGCACCACCAATGACAAAAACAAATATACGCTGACCAAGTTTTTTGAAGTCACTGGATGCATGCTTCAACACAGAATCGCTGGAAAATGTTCAAAGTTGTTAGCAGAGGATGCTGAAAGTTACAAATATATTTGCACAAATTTGGAAATTGAATGCACAAACATGACAGTACAAACAAAGACTCATGATGCTTGCAATAAATCCCAGAAATTCGTCATGTTAATAGTATAAACCAGCTTCTAACGTAGATGTAAACAACATTTTGATAACATATACTCAAACAATTTCTTCCTAAGTTCCCCAATGCATGCCATTCTTTAGTCCCGAGATGTCTTAAACTTTTCCTCCATGCATTCCTTCCCCGTTGTACATAACTATTTAATGCTATAGACTCCTAAAACCGAAAGCAATAACTAATAATTTAACGAAAGATTTAAATGCAGCTTTGCTTGTTAAAGCTTTAAATTTAGAATTATTATGCTCCTTGAATAACATTAATTGTTTTTGTACATTGTTAAGATCCCTGAAAGGCATCTATTAAGGAACAGAAGCAGAACTGCCTAACTTATTCCTTTTCGGTATCAAGGGCAATATTTCTGCATCGTCACTAAGATTATCGAGTTGAAAAATAAAATAACACTCTCCTGCGTAGTTCGAGACGAAAAATAAAATAACAACCCAGCGTGAAAAATGTGCTGCACCATGCCCTACTTAGTTCTGCAAGACTACAGTTTACACTGAAGCAACCTCTCTTCTAACTTCCCTCTTGCCAACAAGGATGATTTCAGCTGATGCTTAACATGTACGAAGAAATGAGTATCCACCACTCACCTTGAATATCCATCATCAGAGCCACGAGGTCTGGCCCATGTGCCACCTGTTCGTCTAGATCGCATTGAGTGAGCTGGACTTGTTCGGACAGAGCTACTGGTTGGCAGTCCATGAAAACTAGGACTAGGGTCGTTCATACAGTTATATTCATCTTTTGGCAGCTCACCTTTACTGAGCTTCTCAATCAACTCCTGTAGAACCGGTAAGCAAGTCACACCATATATAAACTAAAACAAAAAATGGTAAAACAAAGGCATTTCAAAAATTCTATGGTGGCATCATCATGATTTTGGGGGAAAATACAATGTTTTGGTCGTGTTTCTGGTGATGAGCATGGTTTGAGTGTACAAACAGCAGCCCTGCATATTAGACTACTGCACAGTCTTTTAGACCCCCAGTCATATTCTCCACAGCAGAACGGGATGGGATATGATCATTCTGATATTCCTGATAGTAAACTCTCCTTTAAAGTGGAATTCAGCTCTTCGGGTGTTTGGTTTTTCAAGAAGGCTTTTCGACGTCAAATATCTCTTTTGCCCTGATATCCATTTGTGTCATATTTTTTATGAAATTCAAAACCAACCCCATATGTAAGGACATCTTGTAGTAAGAAATTTTACATTGACTTGGGAACTTCTTTATAAAAAAAATCCTAAAGCAGGTGCTCTCGCGGGCTACTAGCTAGTGGAGCTTGCTCTCAGCCAGAAGACCCGGGTTCAACCCTGTTTCCTTCTTAAATCAAGGGGGGGGGGGGGGGGGGTGAGAGGGTTCTGTCTGCCCCTCCCTGTCTCGTTTTAAAAACTTCCTAAATATCTTGTGGGTTTTGATAACCTTATTAAGTCCATGTGAGGCATGAAAACGGAGTTGGAAACAAAGTCCATGCAAATAACCTGAACCCTAAGCGACATGTTTTAGATGATTCATTACTAGATCAAGCAAACAGAATAATATAGACAAGAAAACAGTTATGTATACCTCTAGAACAGGATAAAATCGGGACAGCGCCCATGCTGATTCTTCCCCTGTTCGCTCTTTTCGATGTGCTTGTTTCTTCTGTTATCAATAGGGAGAAATGAACGTTTCGAGATCCAGATCACATATAAATAGAAGTAGAGAAAGAAACTAGAATGTTTACCTTATGAACATCAAATTTCAGTGTAAAACCTCCTCCTGAGGACTTTTTTGTATCAGGTCCACATAAGCAACGCATATTATTTACAGCAATCATGTCATCAGCAGATAATCCTGCCAACTGTAAAGCAGCATCTCATCAGGTTCAAGGCAAGTGATCGTTAATGAGAGTCAGCATGAGATCAATCGAAGGAATTCATGAAGTTAGGAGTTTCACATTATTAAAACTGAAGTTCTTTTGGGCACTTCATACCACTGCAGCAGTTTATTGTTCATCAATGGAACAAAAAAAAAGTATTGGTAAAATTGTATGCAATTACAGGATGCATCTTAGGGCTTGTTTGGCAGAGCTTCATCTGATTCTGATTCTCTATGGAAGCTGGTGATTCTATGGCTGAAAGTGTTTGATTCTCTAGCATAAATTTTTTAAATCAGGTTGGAGAATCACTTCACAGAAGTGTGAATCAGGAGAAGCTAGTATTTTCAGCTCTGAACCTCTTAGTTCATTTCAGAGAATCACTTCACAGAATCTCTCTGAAAAACTGTTTTTTTTTTAGCCAATAACTGAAAAACTGTTTGGCAGCCTGTCAAACGCACTCTTAGATGCCAGTCCTTATAGCAAGCACACACAAGCTTATTATTAATGCAAAGAATCTTATGTTGGAAAAGGGTTCATTTTAAACACTGAGCTTTGCCCAGATGTTCAAAATCAAACCAAGATATGAAAACTGGGTCAAAATCTCAAGTCCTTATGCTGGGCAAATTTTACCCAACTGTGCCCCTGGTTTCAGGCTCATGTAGATGCTACAATGGTGCTACTTGCTCATCAGCACTGTGAACAGAATATCTTTAAAAAAATGATCACCCTGAACAGAAAATCCTTTTTTTTAAATGATGGTGGAACCCATAAGTCACGTCCTCTTCTATATCTCTTTGGTCACTTCCTCCTAATCACACCCAACTTCCTCCCTTGTTGCTGCTCCAGTGCGAGAACCAAAGACGTAATATCAAGGACTTTGTGTTCCAGATTTCCACCACCATGGCCACCCCTCTTCTAACAGGCTCTTCCCCCAGCTGCAAGATCATGAGGAAAGATTCTGCAGCTATGTAGCATGGATACTTATATGTGTATCAATATCGGACCGAAAGGATATGCAGATACTGCATTTTCTTAAAAACCCTGGTACATGGATACGTTTTAACTTTTTTATAAACAAATAATAAGACATACATTTTCTAAAAGCAGTAGCAGCCTAGCAAGAAATTTTCTTTTTTTCTTGCAATTGTGTTGTTGCCATCCAATCTTGGGCATGAAAAAATTTAGCAAAGATTAATTTGTCTACTGGACCTAGGAGAAGGGAAAAGGGACTACGGTAGGGGAGAGGAAACAGAGAAGAACGCATCGCTGGCTGGCCTCCGATTTACTGCCGCCAGGTCAAGGAGCTTGTCACACGCGTGCAGATATATAAACGGCCACCATGGGTGGGCTGTGTCAACAGAAGTTATTGTCTGCTTGAGCTCGTCGTCGGCAGCTGCTAGAGCTCGCTGCTGGGATAGGGAAGAAATCAAGCAACTTGCAACTCAGGAACAAGGGATGGGATGGAAAACAGGAGGGAGTGAGGGAGAGGACTTTGATTCACCGTTGACTTGCCGCTGACTTGCCATAGACATATGGAGGTCATCACTCAGGCAGCAGGGATGCCCGAGAGGCATACATTGTGGCCAGTGTCGTGTGTGATAGAGGTCATTGTGGGCTAAGTATCCAACAAGCCCAATATATCAGCCCAAGTATCCAGTTTTTCTTTTATTCATTTTTAATTGGATACTCCTAGAATACATATCAGTGGCATATCCGTATTGGATACGTATTGGGGTTACATAGTTCTGCAAAGCAAAACAAGCAAGCTAGGACATCCAAACCAATTTGAAGCCCAAATGAATTTCCACTCCAGGGGAGAAGATAGGTGTGCTCTTGCATGTTTGGTTGGACTGGCATGTCCAAACAGCATGGAGGACTGTGGAACAAGTAAGTGGGGAAGGAATAGATTACTGCCTATTTCAAACCTCCCTCATAATCTCACAAACAGCAGTTGGCAGGGCTCTCGTTTCCCTGATCTGAGAGCGGGCATCACCGCTTATCCACTTATCCTGCACATGATCCAGTGCATGACCGCATCGGACATCCATCTCCTTGAGGGTACCAGCCTTTGTTCGCGCTGACAGCGGTCATGAACTAAAAATATCCACTATGTTCTCCACAGCCAATGAACACAGCCAAGATGATGTTGCAGGAGTTGAGCGAGCAGAGATGTCCAGAAATGGGGTATGGTTCACCATAGCAAGAAGGCAGAGAGAGAAGAACGTGGTAAGCCTGACATGTTGGTCACTTTGTCCATTTTTCTATTTGTTGCGGGAGTGAGGACGCTAACATGGCAAAGGGCTAATATCATAAAAGGAAGAAGAATGGCAGCCCAGCAGCACCAACATTGGTATGCACGGGCCCAGCAAAGCCAGCAGCTTTAGAGATAAGCTGCCATCTATGTTTCAGGAGGGTCAGTTTAATAGAAGATTTGGTCGTTTAGTAGATTGGGTTTGTTAGCTTGGGTGTTATTAGTATCGATTGTTTGGAGGCTGGCTTATAATGGAGCACATGTTGATATATTGAAGGAAGCAAGGATTTGCCCAGTCCATCTAACTGCTGCTCAGATCCTTCATAGAAGGTCAAGTGCACTTCACCCTTGCTTTCCCAATCCAATCCACCGGCCATAATATCCATGACAGCTTTAAAGCAAAGTGTAAACCATTGTAACTTTTTTGATTTGTTAGTTTAGGTTTGTGTTCACCAAATTTTCAGTTCTGGGTTCATTTTCAAAACAAGGGCAAAGTTCAAGGTTAAAAGCAGACTTTTCCATGAGCTAATTTTGTTCCATTCATGACAATTTGCAAAACACTATTTCCAGAAGAACCAGAAGAAAACAACAGGCACTGAAAACTGACGATGCATCTAACAAACTGAGTCTGCACACGTTGAAATAAAATTAAAAGAATCTTGACATCAACCAATTAAATTTTTGGACTAAAGATTAACCTGCATCAATTTTGCACCCTTGTCGCTTTCGAATTTCTCCGGATTAAGTGCTGCATAAATCATCAGCAAGCGCAACTTATTTTCACGACTTACACCCTGCATTGAGTCAGTAGATCTAAATATAACATTTGGAGAAGTCCAATATGTGAACCTATGTAGTTCAAATGTAAATTACCAATTGTGTTCTCAAAAAATTGATCAGTTCTTTTGTTCCAGCATCGCCAAAGACAAGATCTTGCTCTAGCTGTCCAACATCTCGAAGACATTGTTCCCGTATTATGTTATTGAGTTTTCCTGCAATCTGTAAAAAAATAACAGAAATGCAACATAGAATCATAGTGTTTGTGTAATAAACAAAGATAGAACATGTATAGAATACTTATCAAGCAAATAACTGTAAGGATAGGATATGGAAGAAAAGCATACCGCTTAACCAAAAAGACAGTAAGTTAAGAGCAATAGTAAGTTATGTAACTGCTTTGGGAAAAATATCAAACAAAAGAATATACTGAGTCTAAATTTGAGAAAGGAAATTCTGATTCTTCTATAAATAACTATGTAGATATTGTGGCCCGAAAAAATAGATTGCATTTTAAACAAGATGAACAATACTGGAGTTTTTGTAGATGAACTTATTCACAGGGCTAAAAACAGAAAACAGGAGATAGATAAAAACTTTACTCAGGGCAGGGAAAGAAAAAGGCAATTTGAGAAGATGACCACAAAATCCAAATAGGAAAAATAAGGAACTTTTTCAATCCAAGTCTATGTTTGACTTATGAGCAATGTAGCGCAACACTATACAAGCGATAATAAATAAGTTAAAGTTTGCCACACAAAATATAAAAACCAACCTCAACATGCAGGGAAAGCTTGTCAATTTGATCGCTGTACTGTGGAAGAGCCTGAACCATTTTTTGTAAATCTCTTGTAGATACTTCTCCACCATTTCTGGTAGTTAAGAAAAGGAATAACACAATCAACCCTTAATTCTAATTAACACTTTAACAAGAATAACATTAGTACCAAAATGTGTAAAGTCAGTGCAAGTGTCCAACTTAAGAATTTGCTTCCAATTAAGGCTCTGTTTGGCATTGCAGCAAACTATAATATCATGTTTGGTGAATCCATCTTTGATTGTTTTCATTATCAGTTATCTGCTCTCTTGATCATGCCGTAAAATTAGACCTTTTCAATTTCCCATATCAAAGGAAAGGTAAGTTACTTACTCATCAAGAAAAAAAATAAGGAGAAAATAGGGAAGATCTGACCATTGTATGCAAGCATAAGTTTTAAGTATTATCTGATTTACAAAACAAGATCTCACCTTCTCAAAGTACTCTTAAACAGAAAAGCAGAGTTAACGAAGCACAGCAAACCAGAAACTTGCCTTACGTTAAAGTAGCCACTAGCCTGTGAACAATATTGATTTAAGGAGACAAGCAGTTCCGCAGAACTATTTGTGAGGCTTAGCCTGAAAACTGTTTGCAAGTTTGTTCATCCTTTCCAATGCAGGTACAGTATCCTCTTCAACAGTTATACGTCTCATTTTCAGTTGATAGTACT
Source organism: Urochloa ruziziensis (assembly GCA_015476505.1). Taxonomy (NCBI): domain Eukaryota; kingdom Viridiplantae; phylum Streptophyta; class Magnoliopsida; order Poales; family Poaceae; genus Urochloa; species Urochloa ruziziensis. Next base: position 30,727,672 of record CM027123.1, on the reverse strand, counting down.
TACATATCTCATATAGATTGATCTACAACAGCTTTTGTCCGGCTACTACTTATCAATCAGTCATACAATTTTATTGTTGTAGTTCAATTATGTTAAGATGGTTACTGAATGATAACCCTTTCTCAAAACGAGTGACAAAGTGTCAAATTAGGTTACTTCCAACCAGCTCAGCCATATTGCATTTCCTAAACAGTTTTACCATATTACAATCACAGGTCATGACATAAGTTCTCGGGCCGCTGCCCCTCCTTGCTGAGCTGATTTGGGTTTCAGGATTAGGGCCAGGAGTTCACCATGCCCCCGAGCTAAGTAGAAAGCTGGGACCAAAGGCTGACAGCAATGGGTAGTGGTGGTGCCACTAAAGCCATGGGTTGGACGGAGCTGTAGAAATAGCTGACAGTGGGCGAGATAAGAAGGTAACAAGAGAAGGTCGGCGCATTGGACAAGGCAGGGTGAGGTTAGAAGCTTGGGCAAGGCTGTGTCTGTGGTGTTGCCAGGGAGAAGGGGTGAAACATATCTGCTTTGCCACACATATCTGAACTTCTGCAGTGATAGTATCTACGAAAAATTATCGGTGTCTGTGGCAAAACATATTTCTAGTATCAACATAAAAAATAGTATACGAACACACAGCAGGAAACAAAAAGAGAAAAACTCTGCACTGTTGGCTTTTACTATAGCTTGACTGGCCGTATACGCGCAACTCGTCTAGACGTATACGAACTAGCTGTAGTAACTCAACTGCCTCGCTGGAACTAACACAAGAACCAGGACCAGATCGCACACACACGAGAAAATACTCTGCCCAAAGGTATGTGTCGTACCTCCCTTGCTTCTGTATTTCTTTTATGTTTTCTGGTGATTACAAACGATGCATCGCTCCTGCTTATATATGCAGGGATTTAGCCTTTACAAAAACCTACTCGGACTCCTAATAAGCAAAACTTCCAAATATAATATTATACTACTACTATTCTAACAAGGACACCCTGCAAAACATATATACTAAACCTACCAAACTCACGTGTACTCATCCACGTTCATACTAAACTAGACTCCAACTCCTCTCAACTACTAACACTTGCCTAAAACAAGATTAATTCCTAACATGCACAGAATGAACTATTAATGCATATCACCAGTGGAACTTCAGGTGGATGGCACAACCACACAATATCAGCTCTAAACTAACCGAATGCTGTCAATATAAGTCCAACTACTGCACTGATCATTTATGACACAGTATGATCGATCCAGGAAAGCAATATAAACTGCCTCCTGTAGACACAAAAGGGGAAAAGGTGTCTGCAGAAAACTGGTTGTCCATGTCTCATGTCTAATCAATGCTCATTACAGAATGGGAAAATCATAATGGCAAAATAGGTATAACAAGAAAATACACCTTAGACAACAAAGAAGTTCAGTTGGTTAAAAAAACAAACCTTGTTTGGTGCAGTTGTGCAGCTTTGTTCTTTGAAACGAAGTTGGTCATCTTATCATGAAGTCTCTCACTTGCCTACAATAGTGATCGTTAAACATACAGTTGTGGAATGCACAAATCACATAGGGAGGTAGATTAAGGGGTAATCTCACATCTGCTATATGGGCATGCCTAAGCTCAAGCCAGACAGGGTCATGATCTTCTAACAGAACCTCCTTTTTTTCAGTTGCTGACCCATTTTTACTTGGAACCTTTTTATTTCAGCCACAGAATAGAATCCATTAATATCTACAGGGACAATAGAACAGAATACAACATTAAACGTTATCATGCACGTTTATATACTCACCTCATGAACATACTTATTGCCATCCAGACATAGGAGATCATGGCACATGGCATCATACGTCCATTCATGAATAATTGGCGCAATCTGCAGTACCAAAGAAACAAAGTATCATAAAATGATTAGCACTATATCCTCAATATAGAACTGGACTGGAGGTTAAACTATAATCACGGGTATGTTCAACACGTACCTGGTCTATTGAACGGTCTACTATAAGTAATTCACATGTTTCTGTTTGAGGAAATTCAGGTATTGTCGTTTTATACTTCGCAAGACAATTCCAAACACCAGCAGCAAGCTTTGTGGGGACCAAGTCTCGTAGTGTTGTCATTGTTGAAGCATTAATTGTCTTGGCAACACGGTAGTGTACACGGGGAAATTCCTGTAATGCACATATAGGACAATGCATTTTAATACATTATTAGCAGACAGTTCGTGGTTCTAACTTGCACATTCTCTTAATGCAATGATATGCAGCGCTCCTACATATTCAAGAAGAAAAAAAAACAGATCAAGCATTGAAATTCTTGTTGCAAATGGATGTGGATGTTAAAAATAACAATTATAAGTAAGTTCTCGCCAAAATCAAATTTTCAGAATGGTGACATTAACGAAGTTCCAAACCATCTAGTTTGTCTCTATTTTCCAGGAGTTAACACCAGACTTCCTCAAAGTTAACTTCCCATTGACTTATTTTTTTCCTTGTCTCAACAAATGATGGTTGTTCCACCCAGAGATTACTTTGCAAGGAGACTATCCTTTTCCATCATAAATTGGAGAGTTTAAGAGTACATGTGGGTTGGGTCAGGCCACCACAGAACCTGGCTAATGACGACCAGGAAAGCTAACAGCTGGTCATGAGTCAGGCTGTCCAGTTCTGTCATTTAGGTCAACAGGATCCACAGGACGTCATGGTCAACCAATATAGAAATGTAGGGAAGCTGATGTGGGAGACTATCCACACTCCATTTAGATTTCATCTGCCTGTCCTAGAATAGTGGAGGCTATACACAACAACTAACGCTGCAGTCCCATATCATCCTTCTTATCCATAGTCCCTCCACATTAATTAGAAACATGGCACCACCCAACGGAAATGGCTGCAGAGATGAGGGATTGTCCTTTTTCAACAACATGCCTCACTTACTGACCATTCCCTATGGCAAAGGATTGACCATAGAATTATAAAGACTAAGAGTAGCCTTGTCTGTACGCGTTGTGCATCATCGTCTGCTAGTAAATTCAGGCATTTGGTCCAGTCAGAGAGCTAATGAGACAACCTGGCCCACCTGTTTACCTAGCATCTACTCCATCTTACTCAGCACAGTAAAACACTTTTGTTCATGTAACATCACAACGCAAACAAGTAAATGGAAATGTACAAGGCCACAGAAGCTTTCACAAGTAACATATATATGCATACCCTCATTGATGCAAATACTGTGGATATACGAGTAGCCATTGTGTTCAAACAAGCATTGTACTTGTGAGACCCTTCTGCATTTTCGCTAAAAAGTTCTTCCAATGCCCTTTCATGGTCAGTTGTGAAACCCTGCACAATCACAAAACTGAGTGTCAATGGAACTCCTGGAACCCTTAAATCAGTAATCCATGACCAGAAACCTGTGGGAACTCAGACAACTCTATAGAGGCATGTTTATGTACCATTTTACAAAGGAGTATTGCTCTTGTCTCATCCTACTACGAAAATATAACGGAAATATTTAAAAGGAAAAGAAATGTGCAATCATAATTTTCGTAACTGAACTCCTCAGGGGCTCAAACCAGACTATTAGCCTCACCCCCCCCCCCCCCCCCCCCCCAAAAAAAAAAAAAAGGACCACACACACACATACACCTGTTCTCTGATAACTCTCAAATTATAAAGCAAAGATAAGGCCTGAACTCCAGCCAATATTAGTTACCATCTCCTGTAAACGATCCGATGGGAGGAACCAAAAAAGCTATACCCCGCAAGAGTCTGAATAAGACCATTTTTTCTATTTTTTATGAAAATTTCTTGACTTAATAGAGCAAAATGCAGCCTTCACTCTAACCAATCCTCGTTATATGATACAAGGCGAGCCAATTTACGAGATATATGTATTTCCACATATATATCACAGCAACAGACTATCAGAAACCAATGATCGATTTAAGGGAAATGGTTACCTGGGAATCAATAGCAAAGTACTCCAAATTCATCTGGAAGATTAAAAGACAAGATATAATAACTAACCGGCATGACAATCTATAAAATTCTTAAGTGAAACAGAAAGGAGACAAGAGAGTCATGTAACCTCACTAAGTGCGCCGATACGAGGTAGTACACTTGAATCCTTCTTTATTTGAGCAACTAACTCTTTATGTACAGGAGAACTGAAAAACACATACGCCCTACACGAGTAACTCTATGTCAATACTTGAAACACCAAAGCAAGTGTACATAATCAAAAGTGGGTGGAAGTATATGTTGTACATACTTCTTGTACAAAGGGCTTCTTCCTGACATGTCAGACAGGAACATGACAATGCTGCAATCACCATAGTACGATGGTTAAGAGCATCAAATTATAAGTTATACATATGGTTGTATGAAGAGCTCAAGGTTTGTTTTCTAGCTCAATTCAGCATGTTCCATGCTCATGGAGGATAAGTGCAACCATATCAACAAAGCATGATCTCAACCCTCCACTTTGGGTCACCGATATACACTGAAATAGTAAAATCTCTTCAGGAATTGCCATGCTGAAGTAGTTTATTGATCTCTGAGTTCTAGACATTAATTTATGTTGACATACGAGTGCCCATCTGGAAAAGCGGGAACAGTACTAGAATTTTTAGGATTCAGTTCAAATTTAACACCCCCCCCCCCCCCCAAAAAAAAGAAAAAATAATAATAATAATCTTTGCAGACATCATGCCCTGAGTTGATCTGCCACCTTAACTCAATAGCTTAGGTTTTGAATGTAATTGTTCATGCATCAAACTAAACATGACTTTATGACCAGAGATCCTAAGTTTAAGACAAGATCCAGAATTGGCTCATGCAACTTTAAGAACAAGAAGTCATGAGTGAGCTGTTTGGTAGTGCGACAAAGGTCCCAAAGGTGGACAAGGGGCCTAGCTCATGTCAGTTCCCAAAGATGTGAGGATAAATGTTGACATATGAGCAGATTATCCTACCTATCCTCAGTAGCTTAAATTTGGGTGAAGTGACTGGTAGAAATTTAACAATTTATTACAGCTAGTCTCAATGAACCGCCGGAATTCTAGTGGTCATTGGTGATTGATTTCTCCCCTATTGAATTGGTATTGCTATGGTTCCATATAAATTGAACCATTTGGCATATTGGAGCCACCTGTTTCAAAAGATTTTTTTTTTGTACGAAGGCCAGAAATAGCATAAAGTGCAAAGTGGATACAAGATCACTATGTCCAATTATTGGGCCACTAATTCCCAGTAAACTGCATCAGCATTTCACTAGCCAAACCAACTAAGTAGTGAAATACAGATAGCTGTTCTAGTCACACTTCTCTAGTTACTAGGTTTTATATAGGCGTACGGACCACTTCCGACAGCAAAATAATTAAAACTAAAATTAAAAGACTATCACCATATGGTCCAAGGTCTGTAAGACAAACATTTCAAGCATGATAACTTACTTTTCTTTAGTTGGTTGGATGAAATATATGGCATCCAGTGAAGGCAACGGTTGCCTCCGTTTATATAAATCTTCAACCACTGCAAAAGAATTTTCATAGTTGGGACTTTATGTCAGATTACGTATATAGTGGAAATCTTTAAGGCCCAATACCATATTCTGACAAAAGCATTTGACTCCAACAGAATCATTATACAACTTCAAAAAATATGAAAAAGGCAAGGCAATAGGTGATAACCAGCATGCCGTATTCAGGAAGTGAAGAAGGTATATACGAAAACATGATATGGTTCAATTTGTGCTCAAGAAAGAGAGTTTCTAAACACTATTGTTGTCATTGAATAAAGCTCCACAATAGAAATGTCAAAAGGAAAACAGAATGTATGTTCCACACACAGGGCAGACTACATTACAACAATTGGTCATCGAGTAATATATCGTCACATTATTGTGGAGATATCAAAAAGATCATTTCATTAGTCCAATGGGTTTTTGCTTGAAGAAATACTCTGCACCAGGCGATTTTACAAATCCCTATATAGTGTAACACGAAGAACCTACTAATGTAACTCAACTAAAATTTTACAAGCATCACAAACCAAAAAGAAAAAGAAAAAAAACTCTTCGATGACTATGGGGAGTCATTGGAAATGTCCTAAACATTATTTTAAAAAATCTACGCGTATAAAATTAGGAATTGACATTAAAGAAAGGGGATGTTTATAACAGTGTATGATATATCTATTGAACCAGATTTTTTTTAACGTGTAGCAAATACATCCCCACCCCCCGGCAACCCCAACGCCCATTTCATTTCGTTACGATAAGCCTATGAGAAAAAAATTACCCCCATTAACATTAAAAAACTGATATAAGCTTGATATCACTATATTCATATTCCGAAATACTTTTGTATGACTGTAGTTTGTATCACACAAATTAAAAACTAATGGAGTAACCAAAGCCTCCTAACCAATCAAAATATACGCTTTGTAAAAAAGGAGGGAGTATGATTAAGATTATGTGTAATGCCCGATTTAGCAAGCCCTAAATTTCCTGATTTTTTTTCTATTTAGGAGATCTGAATACCTGAACAACAGGTGAGTATAGCGACATGCTGGTTTACATTGGCATTTCCCGCTTCGTGTTTTATATATTTTAGAAAGCAGTGCAATTTGCAAGTAAGAATAAAACTCACAGTAAAAAAATGAATCATGTCTGCCTACTTACATGAAACCCCTTCTTCTGTGATATCTGCCATCTTACATGCGTAAGACATAATCTTGACTGTAAACTTATCCATGATAAGAACCTAGAAGAGGTCATAACAAGTTGCTTACAGTTAGAAATAGTATGGAGAAATCACTAGAAATTGACAAAATTAACCATCAAGGAATGTACTTCATAATATAAGGGCACACCAACAAAACTACTCCAAATATAATACAATTGTCAAAATGAGAAGGATACCTTCCACGTTGATTTCGAATTCTTCTTAGTTGATCTTAGCATTTCAAATAGTAGACCTGTATTTATTAAAGCACATGTAAACCTCTAAGTTAGACTTCATGAATTATATGTAACTTGGGATATTTTTTCAAAACACATCAGCAACAGAAGCAACAAAATCTCTTTAGTCTCAAGCAACTTGGGATACGCAATATGTTCGTAAAATACAGGCATCAAGAGCTGAATCACTGAGCATGAACGAAAGAATGAATGGCCCACAAAAGTAGACTGCAAAGGTCCATCAATATATCTAATCAACAACAACAACAACATAGCCTTTTGTCCCAAGCAAGTTGGGGTAGGCTAGAGATGAAACCCAAAAGAAACAAGGATAAGAAAAACAAAAAAAAGGCACAAGACCAAAGGTAAGGTTAGGGGGAAACAAAAGAAGAAACAAAGATCACGGTTCAGGCACGTTGATTGCTAGTCTCCAAGCGCTTCTATCTATAGCTAATTTCTTGGAGATATTCCACTCTCTAAGATCTCTCTTGACCGACTCGTCCCAAGTCAGTTTAGGTCAACCTCTACCTCTCTTTACATTATCTACCCTTTCTAACACCCCGCTACGCACCTCTGTTGGACATGCCCAAACCATCTCAACCGATGTTGCATCAGTTTCTCCTCGATTGGTGCTACGCTGACCCTATCCCGAATACCTTCGTTCCGAACTCTATCCCTTCTTGTGTGCCCACAAGACCAACGTAACATACGCATCTCTGCTACACTCAATTGTTAGACATGTCGCCTTTTTGTAGGCCAACATTCGGCACCGTATAGCATCGCCGGCGAATCGCCGTCCTATAAAACTTGCCTTTCAGCTTTTGTGGCACCCCCTCTTGTGAAAGAGGACGCCAGAAGCTTGACGCCATTTCAGCCAACCAGCTGAAATTCTATGCCTAACATCTTCATCAATATATCTAATCAGTTAAATAAAAAAATAAGGTTGTGCATGATGCAGTGATCAATAAAATAAGGATGCTAAATTACAAAAATATTGAACGGTTAACTTCGCAAATTATTAACAATGATCACCTGCACAAAAATGGCATGTCCATGCAACTGTCAAGTATGCATGAAAATCACACCATACTATAGCTCCTTTTGCTGGCAATCCTATATGACTTTTTCCAAAAAAAAAAAAAATATATATATATATATATACAAAACACACTGGCAGTTGTTTAGAAGTGCTCATCCAGCAATGTACATATATGAACAAATTTAAAAAGGTATATTATTTACAGTGTCCGTGTTTGATTTTCAAGGTGAATCATGAATACAAGTCAATAGTTCCCTAAGCAAACAACACAGGCCCATACTGAACTAGCTATTGGTACAAAAATAGCTATTTTCTCCTATTAGTCCAACTACGCACCATATTTTGCTATACTCAATCCAGCAACGATTTTCCAAGTAAACTTTGGTCATGTTACTTCTACATGATACCAAAGGATTTGGCTACCAGTGGAGAAGCAAGCACAGTCCATTTCATTGCATTGCCACTACTCTCTTGAACAAGGCATCCGCACTCATAACACTAAGCAGTCGAGAAGCAAATGTAATGAAATCAAGGGAAGACTGAAGCCACAAGTGTGGCTCGTCCAACAAGCGATCACTCAATTCGATGGGAATGGCAATATGCTGGATTCAAGCACCTTCGCAAGGAAAAGCCAACTAAGCCGTACAATCCTCTACTGCAATTAGAGCTCCAGAGAGAAAAATATTGCACACCAGTATTTCCAGCTCCACAAGTATTTGCCAGATCCATTTGCAGCAGCAGCAGCAAGCGAGCAAATTCAAAGCGAGACGGGGAGAGGGATAATTACGATCTCGCGTGATCTGGCGGAAGTTCCGGTGGTCCCCGCCCTGCGAGGAGGTGTCCGAATCCAACGACATGGCGCCGGAGATATTCCCCGCCTCCTGCTGCCGGCGACAGCGCCTCGGACTGGAGTCGTCGGAAGGAGAGACCACTCGGCTTGGAACAGCGGCCGCGGCGGCGGGGATCGGTGCAGCACGACGGCGGCGCCGAGGAAGCGGACGGAAGCGGGAGACGGGGGCGCGAGATTGCCGCGTCAGAGTACGGGCAGGAGGGTGAAGCAACGGGGAGGAAGAGTATTTCTCGGTTCTCGAAGAGGTCGTCGGCCGCCACCGGCCAAGGAAATTACCGGACTACCCCCGCTGCCGCGTTGGACTGGAAAATAACTTCCCACGCGCACGGGAGCAGCACCGCGGCCGCGGCAGAGGCGGGATGGCCAGGTCCGGGTGTTACTGCTCCGCTGTATGACTTCTCAATGACCCGTGGGCCAGGGAGATGTTTGGTCCCATTGCTTCGTTGTCTGTTGTAGATGTAGGGTGCGGTGCAGGTGTTCAGCGAGAGACGCCGCGGAGTTCTTCTTCCTTCTTCCGGGTTCAACGTGGAAGCAGGAAGCGCCAAGATTTTACTTTTCTATGTTGAGTTTACGCCCTGTTATCAAATGTGTTCTATTTTCAAAAAAAGTTATCCACTTAAATAACCGTGTCAGTTTATTTCTATTTGCACGCTTTAATAGAAACAATGTGTTTCATACTTTTCACTCATTTTTCTCCATCTAAACATAGGCTTACACACTACGCCATCTGCATGGTCTGCCAAGATAGTTTTGCTTTAAAAGCCGATTTGTTTTATAGTCGTCAAAAATTGTTTTAAAAAAACAATCTACAATGTATTGTGGACGGTTTATTATGTAAAACTGTTTGATATGTGATGGGTTTCTGATTTTTATTTTATTGTAATGTGATTTTTAAAAAACAATTTATAATTTATAATGTGCGTTCATGTATATTTTAGTGTATTTTAATTAAGTTCATTTTTTTGGCCGAAGTGGAATCCTCTACCTAATTTTTTTTATAATATGTTTATTTCAACCTGGGTTTGTTGGATGATACTCAGGTGCTTTAATCACTAGGCTAGAGGCCCTTTTGCAATTAGTTAAGTTGAATCTTGGTACTGATATTTGAGGAATATCGTTGTAACAGCCCAAATGTGAAAACAATAAGAAGTTGATTGAACAAGTTGAATAAAATTTTAGTTTGAATTTTGGGTTCTCTTTTGCACAAGAGGCATTTAAAAATGTGAGTTGAGCCTGGTAAAGTTTCTTGTGGTGGAACTTGTCCACCAAGACTCAAGTCCTCGACTTGGCACTGGTGCTCACATTTTTCTGGATTTATTCCAGGATTTAACCAGTGTTATTCTTTTAGTGGTAGCAGACGTGCCCGTCAATCACGAGACGCCAGTGGTGACTTCGTCAATCTCGTGGATCTGCCGGCTCAATTACTTGGAGGTGTTCATAGGGGCAGGGTTACGTACGTGTATTCATAGGGGTGAGTGCGCATGGCGTTTCTCAAAAAAAAACATTTAAAAATGATCTAAAAAAAGAAAAGGCTAAATTTTTAAACTTCAGTTGGGCTCTCCTTGGACCGGCCCGACGCCGTCCCGTGCGTCGTCCTCCCTGCCCGCATACGGAGCGTAGCTCGCACTTGCCGACAACTGCCGCGTTCAAGTCACTTCGCCAGGCCCAGGACCTTTGCCTAGCACTGCTCCGTCACGTTGAGTCGTCTCTAAACCAACAGTGTCGTCCTTCTACAGCTATGTGTGATGCTCTTGGGTTCTTCCCGCTCCCCTGTGTCATGACGAGTCATGGCCGCCTCGAGCCGTCCAACCGCGCCGTCTAAGGACGGTGAGCACTACCCAGAGAAGTGAACAATCATCCTCGCTTTTAGTGCCGGCTTCGGGCAACAGTCATAAAAAAAGTTAGGTTGGTGTGCTTCTGTACCCACCTCCCAACGTGTTGGTGTTCTACCGTCGATCCTACCGAGGGATACCCCGAGGTAGTAGAGTTCAGGTGGGGTTTCGCCGAGATCAGTAACGCAAAGACTAAGAGATTCAGGAATTTAGACAGGTTCGGGCCGCCAAGACTGCGTAATACCCTACATCCTGTATGGTGGTTTGTATTCAATGAGGTCGTAATCTTTTGATGGGGTCCATGTCCTAACCTTATATACACGGGGGCAGGGTTACAAGGTCGGTTCGAATAGAATTCTAACCTAATACAACTCGTAGAGTGCTTTACAAGTCAATCCGAGTAGTTTATATGTCATACGACTAGTTTCCATAACGAGGAGAGTCCTTGCGGTACTCCACTCGTAGTCTTCACGCTTGGTACGACTTCCTTCGGAGATTATCATGCGTCCTTGTGGGCCCATGGTCGTATCTCCAACAAGCCCCCAAGCGCTTCATCGTCGAGTCTTTTCATCAACCGAGTACTTGCCAATTTAATCGAGTACTTTTTCGAGTACTTCGAGTACTTGCTCAATCTTGGAAAGTCCTTGGTTGTCGCGAGGCTTTGAGGTGTTTATGCCCTGTTGATCTCGATCAATCTTGTAGTCTTCAATCTTTTATATGGGGTGCGACGAAAGTCGCACTTCATATGGAGTAGCCCCCGAGCCTTAAGTTGAATCGAAAAATCAAGTTGAGGGTCTACAGAATCTTAAATCTTCATCTTGAAATGTGCAATTTTGACAAAATTGCACTTATATAAAGTAGCCCCCGAGCCTTGTTTTGAATCACATAATCGAGCCGAGGGTCTTGATTAAATCTTCATTCTTTAGAAAAAATAAAATCCCAATTCCTTTACTACCCTGCAGCACCCGAGCCTTGAACTATTTGTATATATAAAAGGATCAAGTCTCGTGACTCACAGAGTAGTTTGAGAGTAGAAAAGGAAAAATCCAAGATTTTTAGAGTAAAGGAAAATAAAAATAACTGTATCCCCATAGTGTCCCCCAGAAAATATCAATTAAATTTAAATCATTTCCCTAATAAAAAAGGGAAATAACCTTTTACCTTGTCTCGAAAAACCAAGCGGCGCGCCTGCGGTTAATAAAACTTACCGCGGCCCCCCTCCATTCACTTATCCATTTCGCCACAGCAAACTCAAACCCTAGCCGCCGCCATTTCTCATCTGAGCGAAACAATCCGTAAGCCACCGAGCAAAAATCATCCATTTCCAGATCTAGTCCACCGAATCTCACCCAACGACAACCACGAGCCCCCGAGTGTATGCGGGTGAAGAAACTCGTGATCTCCAGAATGACATCCAAGAGGAACAAGAAATCAAGCCGTGGTGAAGCCCGTGATAAAGAGGTTAAGTTGCCATCTCCAAAGCGAGGCAGATTGCAACAGAGAGTTCATCCATTACCCAGTAACTACATCAAGCCTTCAGAGGTAACTCAAGAACAACTGCTCAAGCTAGTTCAAGTTGGATTTCTCAAGAGTCAGCAATTTTTGTTATGGGAAGTACCGGATAAGAAAGAGAAATGGTCGACGGTCCCGATCGATAAAACTTTGATGTTCAATCACTTCATCCAGTATGGGATTAGGCATTCCAACCTACGATTTCCTGCGCGGGTTGCTCTTTTATTATGAAATTGAGTTGCCAAATCTAACTCCCAACGGGATATTCCAGATCTCCATCTATGTTCATTTCTGCGAGGCATTCATGAGGACCTAGTGTGTCCGAGGACCGGTGGATGGTCGCTTCCTGGTGTGATGAGTGATTGACAACGTGGTGTGGATTGACGTTTCCCTTGGCTTAAGTATTGCAGGTGTAGAATGCGGCTTGGTTGCATTGGTGCAAGTGAAGAACAGGCGCGAAAGGTCTTAGCCATGGCGGCCTCCGAGGAGCGGAGAGACAAGTAGGCTTGGTTCGAGGGACCCGATGGCCGGTGGATCAAGTGCGGTTCACATGCTGGCAAGAACGAGCAAGGGGACGTGGTTCCGGTGCGAGGTAGCGGCTCACAACCGAAGCTCGTACGCGGACGAGAAGCCGGCGCAAGGTGGCGGCTAACAACCGAAGTTTGCGCACGGGGTTTGGTGATTTGGCCACAAAATCATCGGTGGACGGTTTTCCTTGGTTTGGGCCTCAAAACCAAGGACCGAGGACTCGACGAGGCGGATTTGGGCAGCTGGGCTGAGGTGACTAGCCAGGGGCGGTTTAACCGCCCCCTAGGGCCGGTTTAACCGCCCCCCCTGGGCTGGCCCAAGAACGGCGTCGAGGAGCTTCGATCCGGAGGACACGCGGCGTGACTGCAAGGCTTGCGTCGGAGGGAAGCTAGCTTGCAGTGGAAGGTGCCCGAGCCAGAAAATATCTGAGATCAAAATGTCAAATTTGCCCCTGAGGGGTATGTATCACTTAGGGGTAGTTTAGTCTTTAGGACACCACCACTTGGACTACTAATAGGCCCCTTCAGGGCTGGTGGCAATCATCTCTCTAGTTATCTCTTTAGGTTTTACTTTGAACTTGTTTTCCCCTTCATCCCCTCCACCTAGAACTACTTCGAATCATTCCTAGTTTGTATAGGTGAATTCATGGTTATGTGATGGAGTTTGTGCTGCTCATCTTTGTGCCATGATTTGATTTTCTGAGCTCCCTTTCCTTTTTCTATTTTCGTGGGTATTTTCGGAGCTATTTTTGGGGGATTTTCATTCTTCTTGTTCTAGGGCGTTTTCTCTCGGATTTCTTTGGGGGATTCACGTATGAGTGCCTTGTGCCTCTTTTGCTGGTGATCCTTTGCCCCCAAACGCCAAGAATCGCTCTGGATTTGAGATTTTCGGGATGAACTCGAGGTCATGGTGTTCTTCGCGAGATCTGCGATTCCGGGAGTTGTACTGAGTTAGAGGCCGAGATCTTTTGGGAAAACACTCCACTGGAGGTCTAGATCATCTGACCAAAATCTCGCCTCAAGAGCTCAAGCGGTTTGGGAGATTCACTTTTGTTTTGACTTTTTCCCGAGCCACCCAGGCCCGGGTGGTTTAACCGCCCCCCCCCCCCCCCGGCCGGTTTAACCGCCCCCCTCTGGGTGTGTTGGATCGAGCTGCGTTTCGGGTCGTTTTGGTGTTCGCTTCGATTGGTTCGAGTTCCGCTGCTCGTTTCTTGTTCCTAGGGTCAGTAGCTTGACAGTGGCTACGTGATCTTGGCAAGATTGCTCTCGGAGGTTTCGGAGTTGTTTTGGGAGAATAGCCGGATTGGTTGGAAAGATTTTTATCGGCTCCCATTCACTCCCCCCCTCTCTGGTCGCCGTTTCGGTCCTTCAATTGGTATCAGAGCCGGTTACGGGTCTTTGCGACTCTAACCAGTCTAAGATCCAAAGATGGCGTACCAAGATCGGGGTTCCGGGCCTCCGCACTTCGATGGGAAGAACTACCCGAACTGGGTTGCGAGTATGGGCGCTTTCTTGCGAGGCAAAGGAAAGTTGCTGTGGGATGTGACGAAAGATGAAAACTATGTCAATCCCACCAACTTAGATGCCCAGGATGCAAAGGATAGATTTGAGGCGAATGCCCGAGCTGTTGACTACCTGTTCCGTGCTTTGTCTGCCGAGGAGTTTGAGCGTGTTTTGGGCGAGGACCTAGCTTGCCAGATCTGGCAGAAGCTCAAGGTAGCCCACGGTGGTGATAGCCATGTCAAGGCTAGGCTTTTCTCGATGTACAGGAGAGAATATGAGAATTTTGCTCATTTGCCTGGAGAGTCTATTGATGCTTTGTTTCAGCGTTTCACTTCGATTGTCAACAACATGAAAGCCAACATTACCGTGCTCCCATACTCGGATCATGACCGAGCTATCAAGCTCCTGCAAGCACTTGATAGATCCGTGTGGGGTGCCAAGGTTGAGGCGATCATGGAGTCGGCAAACTATGAGACTCTTTCTGTTGACGAGCTTTTCTCGAAGTTGAAGTCTTCTGAGGTTGACAGGCAGTTGCTTGCCAAGGCTAAGAGTCCGACTGATCTCCATAGTCTGGCTCTAGTCGGTGGCTCTGGATATGGACATGCTAACACTCCTAGACACTTTGCTTTGTCTTCTCTTGTGTCCCTTCCAGATGAAGAGTATGAGGTGCTGAGCGAGGAGGATCTCGCGTTGCTCACGAGGAGGTTCGAGCGGATGTACCAGAACCGCAAGGGTTCGAGGCGTGCGGGGAGTACGTGCTACAGATGCGGGAAGATGGGCCACTTCATCGCCGAGTGCCCCGAGGAGATCAAGAACGACTACAACCGCAAGCACCGCCCGCGAGACGACCACAAGCACCGTCCCAAGGACGAGTACCGCTCCAAGCAGAAGAACAAGGACGAGAGAAGATCCAAGAACAAGCACGGTGGACACAAGAAGCACAGATCTCGAGCGATGGTGGCTGATGCGAGCGACATCGACACAAGCTCCACCAACACGTCGTCAAGCTCAAGCAGTGAAGATGAGGACCGCGGCCACCGCAAGGAGAAGAAGAGCTTGAACCGCAACTTCAACGGCATCTCCTTCGCCGCCGTCGACTACTGCACCATGGCGCACGACTCCGTGAAGAGCAAGGACGACTCCGACTCCGACTCCGAGGATGAGGTATTGACAGATCCCACCTCTTTGCGTCAGGAGATTGCTAGGTTAGAGCAGTTGGTCTATAACCGCGATGATGTGCTTAGGAAGACCAACAAGGAGAAGAGGGAGTTTAGGTCTTTGCTAGGAGAGTCCAAGGATAGAGTGGCTGAGCTTGAGACCTTGCTTTCTGAGACTGGAAAGAAGGCTATAGAGTTTGAGTCTTTGCTTTGCGAGTCTAGGGAGAGAGCAGCTTCGCTTGAGTCTGAGATTGCTGTTTTAAAGATGCTCCTCTTGTGTCTGATGAGGTAGAATGCTCGTTCTGTGATGTGCATATTGCTGATCTTGTTGTGCTTAAGGAGAAACACATGACTTGCTTGGATGAACTAGAGAGTGCTAGGGTTGAGCTTGCTGAGTTAAAGTCTAGGTCATCTTTGCTAGGTGCTTGTACTTCTTGTCCTGCTTTGCATGCTCAGTTGCTTGAATCACGCACCATGATTAGTTCACTCGAAGCACAACTTAAATCACCCATTGCAAATTCCTGTTCTGCTTGTGATGTTGTTGCATTGAAGAATGTTGAGCTAGAACAGTGTGTGAACAGATTGCAAGATGAGAATGATGAGCTAAGACAGTGTTTGGGTTGGTTGTCTGGTCGTGAGCCTCAGCTCAAGATGTTGATTGCTAGTTTCAAGAGAGCTGTGGGCTTGGTTCTGAGAAGATTGGTGAGAGTAGTGGTGAGAGAGAGAGAGATCCAGAGAGCTCCACCGCAAACATTCCCACAAACCCACCAAAAGCCATTCTCAAGAACACCTTCACACCCAAACCAAACCACCTGCTGAACAAGCTTGACACCACTCCAGATCCTCCCAAGTTTCCACCTAAGTCAGAAAACTTTCAGAGGAGAGTGACCTTTGTGAGGAGTGGGGTTTACCAGCCGAGAGAGAGGGCACAGCCGAGAGAAACCCCCAAAGCCAAAGCCAGTCCGCTTCCATTGTGAGCATTGTGGAAGGAATGGACACCTTGAGGAGTTTTGTTGGAGGAAGAAGAGGGAGGTGAGAAGAGAGAAGGAGGTGGGGAACAGGGACAGGTAGTACTCTTCTCGTAGTGTGCCTGTGTCTCGTTCACCCTGGCCGAGAGGCGACGCCTTTGTGCGCACAGTTCCTGTGGTTGCTAGTCGTGGTGTTTCAGCTGTTCGTGAGTTTGCTAGGCGGCCTCCGTTTCGCGGTCAGTCTGGTTCAGGGAGGTTCGACCGTAGCTTTGAGGCTAGGAGAGAGTCTAGGCCACGTTTTCCCCCGCGTGGTGCTAGAGGTCTGATGGTGAGAGACGAGAGGGTTTCACGTGGTAGAGTTGATTTTGCTAACCCCTCTTTTGAGCAGATGGCCCGACACTGGTTTGACTCGTTTTGTGCTAACCCCAGTGTCGAGTCATTTGCTCATTCTCGCTCTCGGTTCTGATTGTGCAGGTGGGAGGCTTGGAGAACTTTTGGTTGATGGATTCTGGCTGCTCGAGACATATGACAGGTAATGGTAAGTGGTTCTCCAGTCTCACCCCGGTGGTGTCCAGGCAGTACATCACTTTCGGGGATAAGGGTAGAGGTAGAGTGTTGTCCGAGGGTGCTATTCAGGTGAGCGACACTTTCATGTTGAAGCGAGTTGCTCTTGTCAAGAATCTTGGTTTCAATTTGCTCTCAGTTTCTCAGCTTCTTGATGAGGGTTATGAGGTTCGCTTTAAGCGTGGTGATTCGAAAATTCTTGATTCTCGAGGTGACCTTGTGTGTATGATCATTCCTGAGGGACAGATTTTTCGTGCTGATTTTTCTCGATCTTTTGGTCCTTCACGGTGTTTGATCGCTGGTACTTCTTCTGAGCTTTGGAAGTGGCATAGGAGATTGGGTCATGTGAGCTTTGATTTACTCACACGCTTGAGTGCTCTTGACCTTATCCGAGGATTGCCCAAGCTCAAGTTCGAGAAAGATTTGGTTTGTGCACCTTGTAGGCATGGAAAAATGGTTGCTGCTTCTCACCCACCTTTGACAGATGTTATGACTGAGCGTCCAGGGGAGCTTTTGCACATGGATTTGGTTGGCCCCGCTCGAGTTCGTTCAGTTGGTGGGAAGTGGTATGTTCTTGTGGTTGTTGATGACTTTTCTCGGTATGCTTGGGTGTTCTTTCTGGCGTCGAAGGATGAGACATTTGATTTTGTTCGAGATCTGATTTTGAGGTTGAAAAACGAGAGTAATGGTGGTGCCATGAGAGCTATACGTAGCGACAATGGTACAGAATTTAAGAACACTCGTTTTGATGCCTTCTGTCGTGATCTTGGTCTCGAACATCAATATTCTTCGCCATATGTTGCTTGTCAGAATGGTGTTGTTGAGAGAAAGAATAGAACACTTTGTGAGATGGCTAGGACGATGCTAGATGAGCATAGGACTCCTAGGAAGTATTGGGCAGAAGCGGTGAACACAGCTTGTTATGTTTCAAATCGGATTTTCCTTCGTGCTTTCAAGAAGAAAACTTGCTATGAGCTTTTCCATGGTCGTTCCCCCCGTGTGAGTCACTTTCGGGTTTTTGGTTGCAAGTGTTTCATCTTGAAGAAAGGAAATTTGGACAAGTTTGAGTCTCGTTCGATGGATGGAATTTTTCTTGGTTATGCTAATCACTCTCGAGCATATCGTGTGCTCAATCTTGAAACTAACCAAATCATGGAGACTTGCGAAGTCACCTTCGACGAGACCATTCCGTGTAGCTCTTCTGCTTTTGAGTGTGCAGGTGATGATGACTTGGGACAGCCCATCTTTGAGGAAGAACAGCTTGATGATGAAGACGATGAGGAGATTCAGGCACCGTGTGGAGATCAGTGTACCTTCTACTTCCACTACTACCACGACGTTCGACGACGGCCCTTCTGCTACACCTTCGTCGAGTCGCGCTCCAGATCGAGTTCAAGTGGAAGCTGATGTTGAGGGGGAGGCAATCTCAAGGCGAGAAGCTCCCCGGCTGATACAGAGGGATCATCCACCTTCGAAGATCATCGGGAACATGGATGAACGCACTACACGGTCGAGGTCACAGAACATCTCTCATTATGCTCATTCTGCTTTTATCGCGTCGTTTGAGCCCAAAAATGTTGGACACGCTTTATCTGATTCTGATTGGGTCAATGCCATGCATGAAGAGCTTGAAAACTTTGAGAGAAATCAGGTGTGGAAGTTAGTAGAACCACCTCCAAATTGCCATCCCATAGGAACCAAGTGGGTGTTCAAAAACAAGAGGGATGAGAGTGGTGAGATTGTGAGAAACAAAGCGAGGTTGGTTGCTCAGGGGTTTTCGCAGCAGGAGGGGATAGATTATGAGGAGACATTTGCTCCTGTTGCCCGTTTGGAGGCAATTCGGATCCTTCTAGCATTTGCAGTTGCTAAAGGGTTCAAATTGTACCAAATGGATGTGAAGAGTGCCTTCTTGAATGGGGTGATCGAGGAAGAAGTGTATGTGAGGCAGCCCCCGGGTTTTGAGAGTGAGAGATACCCACACCGAGTGTACAAACTCCACCGAGCTTTATATGGCCTAAAGCAAGCACCCAGAGCGTGGTATGGCAGGTTGAAAGGGTTCTTGCTTAGCAAGGGGTTTGTGATGGGAAAGGTTGATAAGACGCTCTTCTTGCTGAGAAATGGCAAAGATCTTTTAATCGTTCAGATTTACGTGGATGATATCATTTTTGGTGGCTCTTCTCATGATCTTGTTGCCAAGTTTGCAGACGATATGAGCAGGGAATTTGAGATGTCGATGATGGAAGAGTTGCAGTTCTTTCTCGGGCTGCAGATCAAGCAAACCAAGGATGGGACATTCGTGCACCAAAGCAAGTACACCAAGGACATCCTCAAGAAATTCGACATGAGCGACTCCAAGCCGATGACTACGCCGATGAGTACGACTACAACTTTGGATGCGGATGTAGACGGAGAACCAGTGGACCAGAAGGAGTACCGGAGCATGATCGGCTCCCTCCTCTACTTGACGGCGACGAGGCCGGACTTACAGTTCAGCGTGTGTCTGTGCGCTCGTTTTCAGGCTTCACCGAGGACTTCACATCGTCAGGCCGTCAAGAGGATTTTCAGGTATCTCAAGTTTACTCCTGAGCTGGGTCTTTGGTATTCTGCCGATTTCACTCTTGCACTTCATGGTTTTTCTGATGCGGATTTTGCTGGATGTCGTGTTGATCGCAAGTCTACTTCTGGTCAGTGTCAGTTTCTTGGATCGTCTCTTGTGTCTTGGTCTTCTCGCAAGCAGTCTAGCGTAGCACAATCCACCACTGAAGCCGAGTATGTTGCTGCTGCTAGCTGTTGTTCTCAGTTGCTTTGGATCACATACACCTTGAGAGATTTTGGCTTAGACATGTCCCATGTTCCACTTCTTTGTGATAGCACCAGTGCCATAAGCGTAGCCAAAAATCCCGTGCTTCATTCCAAAACCAAACACATAGAAGTGAGGTACCATTTTCTGAGAGATCATGTAGAGAAAGGTGATATTGAGCTTGCCCATGTTTCTACCCAAAACCAGCTTGCAGGCATTTTCACTAAGCCACTTGACCAAGTTACCTTCACCCGCTTGCGAGGAGAACTTGGTGTGTGTGCAGTTTACTGAGCTGAGTTTTGGAGGCTTCTCTTGTAGCATATGTATATTTTTGTACCATCTTCGTATCTTGATGTATATTTTTCTTGCTTTTGTATCTTGATTTTATCTTTTGTATCATATCTTAGGATGAGTTTCTCCTATATGCAGTGATTGGTACAACTTGCTACATTTTAGAGTTTAGACAGGCTGGCTAGGGATTGATTGTATGGATGGCTATGCTCTTGATGGTTTTGATATATATTCTTTTGAGATAGTCTCTTTTTGAAATTAAAATGACAAACTGAACTTAAATTTCTTCACCCATGAGTAAATGCCTTTGCATGTCTTGTTTGAGCCGAAATGGCTATATCTGGCTTAAGATCATGTTAGGGTGTGATATTCTTTTCAATTGGGTCAAAGACCTTTGTCATTATAAATGTTTAGCCCATGCTTTATTTTGTGGAGGAGCATAAGCTTCTTTCTGTCGCAAAGACATTTCATGTACCATGCTTAACTTGAAAAACTTGAAAAATGAAATGTCTATACATGAAAGAAGAAAGGATGAGAAAAAGAAATATTTGCAGAAAATTATGCTCATGTCTCTATGCTTTCACCATTGCACACACTTGCACACATGGGTGCTAAGCGGTTGCATGTTGTTTGCCGGAGAAGTCTCCCATGAGAAGTGAACACATGGCTCCGTGCTTTGACATGACATGAGGTAGAACTTGGGCGTTTATGATGATCTTTTGTCAAGAAAGCTTTTGCTCTAGAATTTGTCGAAATTGTGTGAGAGATTGAAAGTTTTGCCCAACTGAGGTTTTCTGAAAATTTGCGAAGATTCTGAGAGTTTGATCATTGGAATATCTTGCTGGGCATATGTGGAAGGTTTTCAAGTTGAAACGGCATCGTTGCGAGTTGGTTTGTGCATTTTTGGCATTTTTGGCTTTGGTCATCTGCCAGGGGCGGTTTAACCGCCCCCCCTGGGCGGTTTAACCGCCCCTGTGCTGAGTGCACAAAGTTTGTGATGGTTTGAGCCATTTTCGAGTGATTTTCGCACGCACAAGTTCACTTGTTCAGGGGAAGTTGCATCTTTGCAGGGGGAGTGCATTGAGAGTCCTGAAAAGTGAGTTGGAGGATTTGAAGTTTGTGATATGTGCTTTGTGCTTTTGCTCTTTTGCCGATGGTGTTGAGCCCTTTCGCTTCTTCTTGAAGGTCGGCATTTCTGGAGCTTTCTCTTGCAGAGTGACTTTGTTCTCGGCTTGTTCTTGCTTTTAGTCACTTGCTTGAGTCTTGTTTTCGATTTCTTTTATATTTTCTTCATATCAATTGGTTACTATGTGTGTGTTGTCAATGCACTCATCAAGGGGGAGATTGAGGACCCAGTGTGTCCGAGGACCGGTGGATGGTCGCTTCCTGGTGTGATGAGTGATTGACAACGTGGTGTGGATTGACGTTTCCCTTGGCTTAAGTATTGCAGGTGTAGAATGCAGCTTGGTTGCATTGGTGCAGGTGAAGAACAGGCGCGAAAGGTCTTAGCCATGGCGGCCTCCGAGGAGCGGAGAGACAAGTAGGCTTGGTTCGAGGGTCCCGATGGCCGGTGGATCAAGTGCGGTTCACATGCTGGCAAGAACGAGCAAGGGGACGTGGTTCCGGTGCGAGGTAGCGGCTCACAACCGAAGCTCGTACGCGGACGAGAAGCCGGCGCAAGGTGGCGGCTAACAACCGAAGTTTGCGCGCGGGGTTTGGTGATTTGGCCACAAAATCATCGGTGGACGGTTTTCCTTGGTTTGGGCCTCAAAACCAAGGACCGAGGACTCGACGAGGCGGATTTGGGCAGCTGGGCTGAGGTGACCAGCCAGGGGCGGTTTAACCGCCCCCAGGGCCAGTTTAACCGCCCCCCCTGGGCTGGCCCAAGAACGGCGTCGAGGAGCTTCGATCCGGAGGACACGCGGCGTGACTGCAAGGCTTGCGTCGGAGGGAAGCTAGCTTGCAGTGGAAGGTGCCCGAGCCGGAAAATATCTGAGATCAAAATGTCAAATTTGCCCCTGAGGGGTATGTATCACTTAGGGGTAGTTTAGTCTTTAGGACACCACCACTTGGACTACTAATAGGCCCCTTCAGGGCTGGTGGCAATCATCTCTCTAGTTATCTCTTTAGGTTTTACTGTGAACTTGTTTTCCCCTTCATCCCCTCCACCTAGAACTACTTCGAATCATTCCTAGTTTGTATAGGTGAATTCATGGTTATGTGATGGAGTTTGTGCTGCTCATCTTTGTGCCATGATTTGATTTTCTGAGCTCCCTTTCCTTTTTCTATTTTCGTGGGTATTTTCGGAGCTATTTTTGGGGGATTTTCGTTCTTCTTGTTCTAGGGCGTTTTCTCTCGGATTTCTTTGGGGGATTCACGTATGAGTGCCTTGTGCCTCTTTTGCTGGTGATCCTTTGCCCCCAAACGCCGAGAATCGCTCTGGATTTGAGATTTTCGGGATGAACTCGAGGTCATGGTGTTCTTCGCGAGATCTGCGATTCCGGGAGTTGTACTGAGTTAGAGGCCGAGATCTTTTGGGAAAACACTCCACTGGAGGTCTAGATCATCTGACCAAAATCTCGCCTCAAGAGCTCAAGCGGTTTGGGAGATCCACTTTTGTTTTGACTTTTTCCCGAGCCACCCAGGCCCGGGCGGTTTAACCGCCCCCCTGGCCGGTTTAACCGCCCCCTCTGGGTGTGTTAGATCGAGCTGCGTTTCGGGTCGTTTTGGTGTTCACTTCGATTGGTTCGAGTTCCGCTGCTTGTTTCTTGTTCCTAGGGTCAGTAGCTTGACAGTGGCTACGTGATCTTGGCAAGATTGCTCTCGGAGGTTTCGGAGTTGTTTTGGGAGAATAGCCGGATCGGTTGGAAAGATTTTTATCGGCTCCCATTCACTCCCCCCCTCTCTGGTCGCCGTTTCGGTCCTTCAATTCATCGGAATTCGCTCGAGTTATTCAGGCGACTGTTCTACGTGAAGTCGCAGCCGAAAAAAGATGCCACCAGTCCAATCGGAGGAGCCGGATTCCAAATGCGCCAAGAGATGTGGAAGTTGTATCTGGAGTACGACATGCACAAGTACCAACGCCGGATGGAAAAACCTTTGGTGGTATGTTGGTGACTATAATCCCAAGTTGCCAGAATTCACTGGAGTCGCTCCTGTTGATTTTCCAGAATGGAAAAGTCTGCCAAGCATTGCAGAGAATGCTCAAGTCAACGAGTTTCTTGAGAAAATAGCGAAATTGAAGGAGAAAGGTGTCATAGGCGCCTCCGTTGTATTTAGTTGGATTAAACGTCGAGTGCAACCACTCGCTCAAAAGGAAAACTGGGGCTTCGAATACAAAGGCATAGATGACTCCTCCAGAATGAGTGGCGATCAATTGAGTGAAGAAGAAATCATGCAAAGAGTGCAGTCGTTGATGCCTGGAGTGCATTGCGTGCCTTTCGTCCCTCAACTGTTCGACGCAGACCATCTTCCCGAGCAAGAGAGTGACCCATCTTGTGTCATTGATCCAATATTGTCTTGATTAGCAGTCGTATATCATTGTAGTTGTGAAATTACTACTCTTATAGTAAGATCATTTGTTATGCAGGAAGATGTTGACCTGTACTACTCATGGCCAATCATGCCTGGCCTGGTCCCAGAGGGTACAGATCTTAAATTCTCGCTCCCATCACACCTGAGGAAACCTCCAATGCACGGTTCTGACGAGTCGGAGTCGTCGCTCCACTCGAGTGACTTTGAAGAATTCAGGGTGGTGCGGCATGAAAAAGGTGTTGATGAAGGCACATCCAGTGCTGCTCCGCTAGATAAGGGCCAAAAGCCTAACTTTCCTGCGGAAGCACGGAAAAGGAGGGCTGCACGCAAGAAGAAGATGATTATCGCAAAAACAGCCTCCACCAGCGCAACCATCAGTGATAATCCCAGGTGAGCACGCCAGTCGTATTAAGAAAATTAGTCAAATTACTACTCGATTCTTCAAGTATTTCCCTGCAATGCATAGGCTTGGCGATGACGAGGGCCTGCTAACCTAGCCTGAGGTGAGCTCAAAGCCCCCGAGCCCATTGAAGGACATAACGCTCGAAGTTGGAGCCCCCAGCACGACGCCAAATCCAGAAATCCAGACTACTAAGGCCGTGGTTGATTCATCAGCCGCGAGCCCGAGGAAAATGCCAGAGTAAGTGCAAGTGAAAATATTATGCCCTCACTGGTATTTGGCGAACCACAAATGTCAGAGAAGAAATCCAAGAGGTAAGCATCATAGTCGTACTCAATTCGCCACATAAGTAGAGTAGTAATTTAAAACATTATCTACTTATCTATGTAGAAAATTCACTCCCTTGCCACCGAGGAAAAAAGGCCAAGGTTTCTACCGAGGAGCCACAACCAGAGCCAACTCAATCAGTACCCGATGAGCAAGAGAAAACCACAGATGTCTCCAAAGAGCTCAGTCTGCCAGCAATAAATCAAACTGCTGAAACGGAAAATGTTCCAGAGAAAATCTGCCGCAGAAGAGTTCCAAGCTTCACCCATCTGGTCAGAGCCAACTGAAAGTACCAGGGATATCGTTCCCGACTTACCATTGCTTACTGACAAGGATAGTGAAAACTCAAAGCAGTTGGTATAGCCAAGTTCCCAGCCAGTTCTGGTGAAGACCATATGGCTACAATTTCTTCCAACTTCCAGTCGGGTGAGTACAGCTGAAGAAGTTCCTGTGACAGAAGTAAGCGCAGCCGTGCCAGGAGCAGCAGAACTCTTTGAAGATCCATTACTTGAAACAGATGCTATTGCTGCCTTTGTGAAATCGCAGAGAAGAATCAGCCAACGCGAGATCCTCCTCGCTCAGCACCTCATACTCCTCATCTGGAAGGGACACAAGAGAAGACAAAGCAAAGTGTCTAGGAGTGTTAGCATGTCCATATCCAGAGCCACCGACTAGAGCCAGACTATGGGGATCAGTCGGACTCTTAGCCTTGGCAAGCAACTGCCTGTCAACCTCAGAAGACTTCAACTTCGAGAAAAGCTCATCAACAGAAAGAGTCTCATAGTTTGCCGACTCCATGATCGCCTCAACCTTGGCACCCCACACGGATCTATCAAGTGCTTGCAGGAGCTTGATAGCTCGGTCATGATCCGAGTATGGGAGCACGGTAATGTTGGCTTTCATGTTGTTGACAATAGAAGTGAAACGCTGAAACAAGGCATCAACAGACTCTCCTGGCAAATGAGCAAAGTTTTCATACTCTCTCCTGTACATCGAGAACAGCCTAGCCTTGACATGGCTATCACCACCGTGGGCTACCTTGAGCTTCTGCCAGATCTGGCAAGCTAGGTCCTCGCCCAAAACACGCTCGAACTCCTCGGCAGACAAAGAACGGAACAAGTAGTCGACAGCACGGGCATTCGCCTCAAATCTCTCCTTTGCATCCTGGGCATCTAAGTTGGTGGGATTGACATAGTTTTCATCTTTCGTCACATCCCACAGCAACTTTCCTTTGCCTCGCAAGAAAGCGCCCATACGCGCAACCCAGTTCGGGTAGTTCTTCCCATCGAAGTGCGGAGGCCCGGAACCCCGATCTTGGTACGCCATCTTTGGATCTTAGACTGGTTAGAGTCGCAAAGACCCGTAACCAGCTCTGATACCAATTGAAGGACCGAAACGGCGACCAGAGAGGGGGGGAGTGAATGGGAGCCGATAAAAAATCTTTCCAAACAATCCGGCTATTCTCCCACAACAACTCCGAAACCTCCGAGAACAATCTTGCCAAGATCACGTAGCCACTGTCAAGCTACTGACCCTAGGAACAAGAAACGAGCAGCGGAACTCGAACCAATCGAATCGAACAACAAAACGACCCGAAACTCGGCTCGATCTAACACACCCAGGGGGGGCGGTTAAACCGGCCAGGGGGGGCGGTTAAACCGCCCGGGCCTGGGAGCCTCGGGTAAAAGTCAAAACAAAAGTGGATCTCCCAAACCGCTTGAGCTCTTGAGGCGAGATTTTGGTCAGATGATCTAGACCCCCAGTGGAGTGTTTTCCCAAAAGATCTCGGCCTCTAACTCAGTACAACTCCCGGAATCGCAGATCTCGCGAAGAACACCATCACCTCGAGTTCATCCCGAAAATCTCAAATCCTGAGCGATTCTCGGCGTTTGGGGGCAAAGGATCACCAGCAAAAGAGGCACAAGGCACTCATACGTGAATCCCCCAAAGAAATCCGAGAGAAAACGCTCGGGAACAAGAAGAACGAAAATCCCCCAAAAATAGCTCCGAAAATACCCACGAAAATAGAAAAAGAAAAGGGAGCTCGGGAAATCAAATCATGGCACAAAGATGAGCAGCACAAACTCAATCACATAACCAGAATTCACCTATACAAACTAGGAATGATTCGAAGTAGTTCTAGGTGGAGGGGATGAAGGGGAAAACAAGTTCAAAGTAAAACCTAAAGAGATAACTAGAGAGATGACAGCCACCAGCCCTGAAGGGGCATATTAGTAGTCCAAGTGGTGGTGTCCTAAAGACTAAACTACCCCTAAGTGATACATACCCCTCAGGGGCAAATTTGACATTTGGTCTTCAGATATTTTCCGGCTCGGGCACCTTCCACTGCAAGCTAGCTTCCCTCCGACGCAAGCCTTGCAGTCACGCCGCGTGTCCTCCGGATCGAAGCTCCTCGACGCCGGTTTTGGGCCAGCCCAGGGGGGGCGGTTAAACCGGCCCTGGGGGGCGGTTAAACCGCCCCTGACAGCCCAGCCAGGCCCAGCTGCCCAAGTCCGCCTCGTCGAGTCCTCGGTCCTTGGTTTTGAGGCCCAAACCAAGGGAAACCGTCCACCGATGATTTTGTGGCCAAATCACCAAACCCCGCGCGCAAACTTCGGTCGTTAGCCGCCACCTTGCGCCGGCTTCTCGTCCGCGTACGAGCTTCGGTTGTGAGCCGCTACCTCGCACCGGAACCACGTCCCCTTGCTCGTTCTTGCCAGCATGTGAACCGCACTTGATCCACCGGCCATCGGGTCCCTCGAACCAAGCCTACTTGTCTCTCCGCTCCTCGGAGGCCGCCATGGCTAAGACCTTTCGCGCCTGTTCTTCACCTGCACCAATGCAATCCAAGCCGCATTCTACACCTGCAATACTTGAGCCAAGGGAAACGTCAATCCACACCACGTTGTCAATCACTCATCACACCAGGAAGCGACCATCCACCGGTCCTCGGACACACTGGGTCCTCAGAAGCTTCAACACTTCTTTCTTGACTACCTCCCTCATCGCATCATTCAGCCGTCTTTGATGTTCTCTAGACGGCGTATGGTCCGGCTCCATAGGTATGCAACGGGTGCATAAACTGGGGTTGATCCCCTTCAAGTCCTCTAGAGAATACCCGAAGACAGGCCGGTGTTTCTCTAGGACTATGATAAGCTGCCGAGTCTCATTCTCTGTCAGTTTGTCACTGATGACGACTGGCGAGCGTCGGTTATTGTGGAGGAAAGCGTATTTGAGTCCAGGAGGCAGCGGCTTCAACTCAGGAGGGGTGTTGTGGCTTTTCTTCCTCGCTGAGTTTCATAAAGCCGTCCATTTCTGCCTCTTGGATGAAATGGTTAGCATCTTCAGCCCGTGATGACTGAGCTTGCTCTGCTTGAGCCGAGCTGACTACTTCTTCTTCCACTGGGTCTGTCTCGGATCGAGCCTCTGCAATCATGTTAACCGCTCGCACAAGACTGACCGGGATGGTCTCTGTACCAACTTTGAACTGTATCCTTGCTCGATCGTGGTTCGGGTTGGCAAGGTGCTCTATTGGCTGTCCAATCAGGAAGAAGTTGTCACCTCTAGGGACATCGAAAATGTGGAAGTCTAGGAAAATCTTGTTGTGTGCCATGTGTACGGGCACAACACGGATGATTCCTTTACATTCCATCATTTGGCCGTCGATCCACTTGAGGAACTTACGGGAGAAGGACCGGGGTTTGTCTGGTTGCACTCATGCTGCGAATGCACATGATATAATATTACTCCCGACCTTCAGGTCGTAGGCAACTTCCTGAGTGTCAGTTCCCTCAATAGCGCAATGGAGTACTTTGAAGTTGCGGGTGGTTCGGATAATGTCTTCGCAACTTTCAATTTCCTCCGTCCATTCCTTGCTCATGATCGCAGATAAACCCTCGATCTACGGCACGGCTTCTGGAATGAACGCCTTAGACCTTGAACTTGCGCACACTTGTTCCATAGGCATACGTGACGTATTACTGATCTCCAAGTACTCTTCAACTTTAAAGAGCTCGGGAATGAAGTGCGGCAGATCGTCAAGAATAGTTTCTTGGTCTGAGGACTTGTGTTCGCGCACTTCCTCTATGATCGGAGGAGGTGGATCGAATGTGAGGGCGAGGAGTGGCTGTTTGTCTGTGGGGGTTGTTGGTGGTGTTGGTGGTGTTGGTGGGTCATCGAAAACGCCAGTGTAGTCGGTAGAGTTGAGAACCTTTTCCAAGATCTCTCGTACCTCATCCACTGTCTTGTATAGCACTGACCCTACGGAAGTGATGTTCAAGAACTGCGCACTTTCCGGCTTGAATCCACCAACAAAATGCTGCATAAGCATTTCCTCTGGAATGTTATGCGGTGGCCATGAGTTGGCCAATTTAATGAACCGCTTCCACGTGGCTCCAAGTGACTCATTGCCTTGCTGATATGTCATCAGCTCAACTCTGAGCCTCAAGATCTTGGAGACAGGGTAAAAGAACAAACAAAACTCGTCCTTTAATTTGATCCAATCTCCGCTAAATCTCCTTGCAGTACGGTCGTACCAAGATTTTCATTTCCCATCAGAGAAAAAGGGAAAAGTTTCCATCGTATGGTGTCTTGGTTGACGCCGGGTATAATAAGAAGAGAGCAATTCTCTTCAAAAACCTGCAAGTGAGCATAGGGACTTTCGTCTTTCGTTCCACCGAAAGACTGTGCACGAACCATGGCAACGAGACTGGGACGGATCTCGAAGCCATGAGGTGGTATGGGGTGGCAAGATGAAGGCGGTTCCAAATACTCGCTAGATGGAACCGTCGTATAACTAGAAGAAGACTCCATGTGGTAGATGGTTATGTGGGTAAAGTGTACAGCTACAAAGTTCCTACACTAGTGTTGCTACCGTTCCCCGGCAACGGCACCAAAAAAGCTTGTTGGCACTCCTTAGACTAACTAAATCCGCAAGCGCACGGAGTACGATGTAGCCTTTCACCAGGGGAGTAAGAACCTGGATATCGAATCCAAGGAACGGTAGACGCAACTAGGCTAGAACTTTTCTAACCGGACCCACCAGGGAGCACAAGGTAAGCGGGTAGAGAGCTTGACTTTAGTTAGCTACTCGTTACCCCAGACAAACTATCTATATCTAATCTGATCTGCTTCGACGGCTAGAACGGGAAGAACTCAGAACGGGATGAGAGAGGGGTTCTTCCGGGCTCAGCACTACTGTTATGAGTACACCCGAACCTGAGGTGGCTAGCCAGCACAGGCACCACGCTTAAGCTTTCAGCCACTGACCTCCACCCAACGTGAAGGGCTATAGAGGAAACCCCAAACAAGAGTCGCTGTCACTCGCGCAGACTCAGATACCCGCAGATCAAATAAATAAGATAAGTTGCTAAAAAGTAAGTGGTAAACTAGCGAGGTACTAAAGGCAAGAGACCGAGGACTTACTGAAGATAACTCTTGAATATATTCCTCGGGGGCGGAAATGTTGAGACAAGACCAAGGAAGAAATCCCGGACTCTCTCTACAAAGCTCGGCTGTCACCCGAGCAACTCAACCACTCTCTCCCTACTCTAACTCTAAAGATGAGAGCAAAATCACTAAGCTACTCTTCTCTTCTTTGGATGGTGTCTTCTCAAGGTGGAAGGAGGTCCCTTTTATAGTCTTCAGAGGCGGTTGCCGGTGTCAAGCTTAAGCTAAGCTTGTGCTTAACTGCCACGCGAAGGGGGGCACGTGGCGGCCTCAAGGGGAGGCCGGCCGGCCTAGGCCAGGTCGATCGGCCTGATCTGGCTGCCCCGTGGCACCGCCATCTTCAGGGACGCTCTGGATTGATCCCTGAGGTCGGTAACGGTTGCTTTGGATCAAAGCTGTCCGAGAATCCAAGGTTGGTGGGCTCTTCAATCCATGCAAGTGTAGCTTAGGCCTTTCGGATCCTTGGATCAAACCAACGTTGATCGCACGTCTCAAGATCATTGGTGTTGTGTTTGTGATCTTCTAGATCAAAGATGTGGCAAGGGGCCACAGAAGGGGGCCGGTCGGCCTAAGCTAGGCTGGCCGGCCTGGCCTTGTGCCCAAAGTGGCTCCTGTTTTGCTCGGTTGCTCCAGCACTCACAAATTATACAAAACTTGTGGAACTCATTAGAAATAACCAATTTCATTTTGTTGTGAGCAAGATGAGTTTGAAATATGGTGAAATGTTGGTGGTGAAATCGTATTGTAACGACCACCAACAGGTATGCCTCGCTTTCTTTATAAAACTATCAAAAACTCCAAATACCATGAGGAAGAAGTGTTCGACCAATCAATGAGTTGTTCTAAGACTCAATTGATGAAGATGAGGGTGTTAGCCACCGGAATTCAAGGTATGAAAGAGAAGTCGTTACCCCAGACAAACTATCTATATCTAACCTGATCTACTTCGACGGCTATAACGGGAAGAACTCAGAACGGGATGAGAGAGGGGTTCTTCCGGGCTCAGCACTACTGTTATGAGTACACCCGAACGTGGTGGAGTACAAAGGACGGACAGGGCTTTCACCACCTGCCGCCTACCACTGCAGTTCCGTGGGGTGCAACACAACCTGAGGTGACTAGCCAGCACAGGCACCACGCCTAAGCTTTCAGTCACTGACCTCCACCCAACGCGAAGGGCTATAGAGGAAACCCCAAACAAGAGTCGCTGTCACTCGCGCAGACTCAGGTACCCGCAGATCAAGATAAATATGATAACTTGCTGAAAGTAAGTTGTAAACTAGCGAGGTACTAAAGGCAAGAGACCGAGGACTTACTGAAGATAACTCTTGAATATATTCCTCGGGGGCGGAAATGTTGAGATGAGACCGAGGAAGAAATCCCGGACTCTCTCTACAAAGCTCGGCTGTCACCCGAGCAGCTCACCCACTCTCTCCCTACTCTAACTCTAAAGATGAGAGCAAAAACCACTAAGCTACTCTTCTCTCCTTTGGATGGTTGTGTTGGATGGAAGAGAGGGCAGCCTTTTATAGCTTCCAAGGTCGGTAGTTCCCGTAACTGTCACGCCACCATCATGCTTAACTTCCACGCTAAAGAGGGTCACGTGAGGAAGCAGCAGCAGGCCGGCCGGCCTGGTGTAGGCTGATCGGCCTACACCTGGCACTTCTGGTCACCGACTTCCTCGTGAACGCTCCAGATTGCCTCCTGAGGTCGGTAACAGTTGCGTTCAGTTGAGGCTGTCCAAGGATCCGAAGTTGTGGGACCTCTAATCCATGTGTCTTGCACTCTAGGCCTTTCGGGTCCTTGGATCAAACCGACGTTGATCGCACGTCTCAGGATCATTAGTGTTGTGTTTGTGATCTCCTGGATCAGGGACGTGGCAAGGGGCCACCGGAGGGGGCCGGTCGGCCTAGCATAGGCCGGCCGGCCTGACTTTGTGCTCAATGTGGCTCATCTTTTACTTGCTTGCTCCTGCACTCACAAATTATACAAAACTTGTGGAACTCATTAAATAACCAATTTCACTTTGTTATGAGCAAGATGAGCCTAAAATGTGACGGAATGTTGGTGGTGAAACCGTATCGTAACGACCACCAACACGCCCCCCTACCTGAACTTTGCTAGTCCCTTAGCAAAGAATGAATTAAATCACCGGGACTTAGCAAGATCAGGGTCATGAGCTCAAGGTATACACAAGTCATATCTCTGAGTTTTCTTTCATACCTTGGATTCTGGTGGCTAACACCCTCATCTTCATCAATTGAGTCTTAGAACAACTCATTGATTGATCGAGCACTTCTTCGTCTTGGCATTTGGAGTTTTTGATAATTTTATAAAGAAAATGAGGCATTCCCTTGTTATTTCTCAACATCTCTCGATCACTCATAGTGTTTGGATCCTCCCCTGGGCTTAGAATCAAGCCTCTCTATGTTATAAGGTGGAGCTTTTGAGATGTTGCTCACTCTTCTTTATTTATTTTGCAAGATCGAAGATCTTGTCTAATCATTCATACTACTCATACATCTTGGCCAAGTGCATGTGTACTTTGATGTTTGAGTCCTTGTTCAAGCATCTTTCATCTTTCCCCTTTCTCTCTCTTTTTTTTTCTTCTGAAGATAAGGAGTGTATCATTCCTTTCTTCATTTTTTTTCAGGGGGATGAAGAGCTTTCGACAATTTGGACTTTATTTATGCTCGTGTACGTGGATGGCCATGATGAACAAGATAGCATGAATGTGAAGGCAAGTAATTCGAGCAAGCTCAAAATTTAGAAGGTAGCTATGTAGAAACTTCAACTTGAATTTGTTATATGGCTTTGGATAGGACATGTCAAGTTGATGATAACAAGGGTTGCCTTAAGTTTTATTTTCAAAAATAATCTCCAAAACCTCGAATCAGAAGGCTCAACTTCTCAAATCATCATATCATAAGAATCAATTAATGAGAATCAGGCAACCCTATCAAAAGTTCCAAGGAGATGAAATATTTTCTCATGAAATATCACAGGTATATCCAAGGTGTCATGCGCAGGGGTTCACTTTCATGAGTTTTGATCACTTTTTAAAATTATTTAGCCAAGAATTTTATTTGGATCAAAATCATGAAAAGATCAAATGTAGGGGTTGCAAACCGTGTCCTGGAGTCGAGTCGACGACGATGGCCACAGGCCCAGGCCGATCGGCCCAGTACAGGCCGACCGGCCTGGCCTTGTTGCCAGGCGTCCCGATTCAGGTTCCTCGTTTATGTGATTCGCGAGATTACGCATTGGGCACGGGATCTCCTCGAGCGGCTGCAGTAGGGCGCCGGCCGGCATTGTGCCAGGTCGAGTCTTGCCTTGGCCAGCGACCAGTACACCTCCTGTACATCAGTGTTTCTGCGTGCTTCACTGAAATATCGGTCTGAGGTGTTGGTTGGCACACAAGTGTGCACCAACCATTCATTTTTTTTATGAGTCACTTCATTCAAATAAATAAATTTATTTTATTCAATTGAAAGGGAATAAACATGGGGGTGCTGATTACAAAAGGGAAATTTGAAGGAAATAAATCAAAGGAAATTTAAACTAGGCACCCAAAACTAAACTAAACTATTCCTAGCCTAAACTACTACTCCTTCGGGCGGTAAAGATGCTCGTTGCCGGTCGCCTTTGCGAGGCTCTTGACCTTAGAGGCCATTGCCTTGCGAAGGATCTCAATCTTGTCGTCGGCCTCCATCTGCCCAATCACCGTCTCCGCCACGCGCTCGTCCATGTTATTGACCTTGAGCTGCAGTGCGGCGAGCTTTCTCCTCAGCTCCTCCACGTCCTCCTCCTCCTCTTCCTCGGACCACTCCATCTGCCCGGGAGGTCCTTCGATCGGAGGGGGCATCATGAAGCGCTTCCTCCCCTCGTCGGGCTTCTTAGGGGCTAAGAAGAGCCCCTTCCCGATGCCTGGCCATTCCCGGCGTGGAGGGCTAGGACTTCCCGGAGTGTACTGCGGTGAGTACTCCGGCGAGGTGGAGATGAACAGCGGCACGATCTCCTTCTTGGACGGAGAGGCGACGAGGCGCTTCCCAATGGAATTCTTTGGGGACAAAAGTCCCGTAGTTGGCCTTCGGGGTGTCTTCGGCAGTGAACTCCCCTGACCCTCCTCCTTAGGATCACGGAGGGAGGCTTTGCCCAAAGGCGAGCTAGAGAGGCGGCGAGGGGAGGCCGGTCGGCCTGCCACAGGCCGATCGGCCTGGGAAGAGGGCCGCCGGGCCTCCGGCTGCGCGACGACGGCTTCGACGAACGCCGCCCTCCCGATGATCCTAACGCTGCTGGTGTTGGAGGAGCTGGGAGTCCCTTTCAAGGACTTGGATGGGGAGTGGCTGTCATGGGAGACCGAATTGGAGTCTTGGCGGCTGGACTGAGAGGCCATGGTGTGGATTTCTCAAAGAGGGAGTGTTTTTGGAGAAGAGAGGCTCGAGAGTTCTGAGGGAGAAGAAGAGAGGGGGCCTTTCGATTTAAAACGGCGCTTCTCTTTTCAAAATCCCACAAATTCTTGGAAAGGATGACGGGGTGACCAATTCAAACAAGGAGCGTCCCGAGACGAGCCCGGGCTGGGCCGATCGGCCTGGCTCTGTCTCAGGGGCCCCTAAAATTTTTCATGTGTGCCCCCTTTGCTCTTCTACCAGAAATTATTTAGGATTTGGCTAGAAAAAGTTTAAGGGAAAGAAAATGAAAATAGAAAAGGGAAATCTATCCTAGATAAGGGCCATTTTTAGGTCCTGCCCGGACCTGGACTAGGTATCTCGGTTAGCTCGTAGACGTCCATCTCTTTGAGCTCCGGCATTTCGGATTTGAGAAATACTTTCAATCTTTGGCCATTGGCCTTGAAAGTATTTCCGTCATCATCCTGGAGGGTTATCGCGCCATGATCGGCAGCATCTAAGACTTTAAAAGGACCTTCCCACTTACTTCTAAGCTTACCATGACCAAACAAGCGAACACGGGAGTTAAAGAGTAATATCTGATCTCCCGCTTTGAAATGCTTGATCTTGATGCGCTTGTCATGCCATCTCTTTGTTCTTTCTTTATATAGCTTGGCGTTGTGGTAGGCCTTCTCCCTCCATTCATCCAGTTCAGCCAATTGCATTCTTCTTTTGAGTCCGGCTGTCTGGAGATCCATATTCCACCTCTTGATCGCCTAATGGGACTTGAATTCTAGCTCAACCGGTAAGTGGCATGTCTTGCCATATACCAGTTGGTAGGGAGTCATCTCTATCGGTGTTTTGAATGCTGTTCTATATGCCCAAAGTGCTTCCGGTAGCTTTCGCTTCCACCCCGTTCCCATTGCATTGACCGTCTTTTGCAGAATGTTCCTGATTTGTTTGTTTGATGTTTCTGCTTGCCCGCTGGTCTGGGGTGAGAAGGTGTAGCCACTCGGTGGTTCACTCCTAAGTCGCTTAGGCACTTCCGGAACGTCTTGTCAATGAAGTGTGATCCTCCATCACTGATCACGACTCGGGGTACTCCAAAACGGGGAAAGATGATCTCTTCGAACATCTTCCTTGAATTCTTCGAGTCGGCTGCCGTGCACGGAAGTGCCTCCACCCATTTGGAAACATAGTCGACTGCCACAGGATATATTCACACTGCTCGGATGCAGGGAAAGGACCCATAAAGTCTATTCCCCACATGTCGAAAATCTCCAACTAGAGGTTATTTTGCAGTGGCATAGCATCACGGGCGTTGATATTCCCGTGTTTCTGACACCTGGCACATCTCTGTACGAATTCCTTAGCGTCTCCATACATGGTCGGCCAGAAGAATCTACTCTGCCAGACCTTTGCATGGGTTTGGAAAATTCCGTAGTGTCCTCCGTATGGTGATGAATGGCAGCGATCAAGGATCTTGTGTGTTTCCTCGTGAGGGATGCATCATCGGAGTAATCCGTCAGCACAAACCTTGAACAGATAGGGGTCATCCCAAAGGTGAAATCTGCTGAGGTAGATTAACTTCTTCTTGTCTTCTCCTGGAGGTACATACCCAGTCACCATGAAGTTTACCAAATTTGCGTACCATGGACTGGATGTGGTGACCTTGAGGAGAGTATCATCTCTGAGATAGTCATTGATCGGAAGATCCGACCCATGAACCTGCATTCTTGAGAGATGATCCGCCACATAATTATCTGTCCCCTTCTTGTCTCGTATTTCTAAATCAAACTCTTGAAGGAGCAGAATCCAACGGATGAGTCGTGGCTTGGCATCTTTCTTGGTCAAGAGGTACTTTAGTGCAGCATGGTCTGTGTATACTATCACTTTGGCACCAACCAAGTAAGATCTGAACTTGTCCATGGCAAACACCACTGCCAGGAGTTCCTTCTCCGTTGTCGCATAGTTTAACTGAGCTCCGATCAATGTCTTGCTTGCATAAGATATAGCGTAAT
This sequence comes from Urochloa ruziziensis, assembly GCA_015476505.1. NCBI lineage: Eukaryota > Viridiplantae > Streptophyta > Magnoliopsida > Poales > Poaceae > Urochloa > Urochloa ruziziensis. The sequence goes on along the minus strand of CM027123.1, from coordinate 30,691,547 downwards.
GCTGTTTATCCTTGCATTGACCGAGCACTGCCCCGACTGCATAGTCGCTAGCGTCGCACATGATCTCGAATGGAAGATTCCAATCGGGCGGTTGTATGATGGGAGCTGAGATAAGTGCCTTCTTGAGGGTGTAGAAGGCGAGAAGGCAATCATCGTCGAAGTTGAAGGGTGCTTCTTTAGCCAGAAGGCTTGTAAGAGGTCTGGCTACCCGAGAGAAATCTTTGATGAATCTTCGGTAAAAGCCAGCATGACCCAGAAAACTTCGCACACCCTTGACATTCGTCGGGGGTGGTAGTTGCTCAATAACTTCTATTTTTGCCTTATCAACTTCTATTCCTCTTTCTAACACCTTGTGTCCCAGCACAATTCCTTCTCTGGACCATGAAGTGGCACTTTTCCCAATTTAGGATAAGGTGATGCTCTTCGCACCTCTCGAGGACTCTTTCCAAGTGCTCGAGACAGTTGTCGAAGGTTTTACCATAGACGGTAAAGTCATCCATGAATACTTCCATGATCTTTTTGATCAAGTCAGAGAATATCGCCATCATACACCGCTGAAATGAAGCAGGTGCATTGCATCGGCCGAAAGACATCCGCTGGTAAGCGAACGTTCCGTAGGGGCAGGTGAAGGTAGTCTTGCTCTGGTCATCGGGATGAATAGGAATTTGATGATAACCAGAGTATCCATCAAGGAAGTAGAAAAAATGAGTGGTTTGCCAACCGCTCAAGCATCTCGTCGATGAAGGGGAGAGGAAAGTGATCTTTACGGGTAGCTTTGTTAAGCTTCCTGTAATCGATGCACATCATCCATCCAGTAACGGTCCTCTGAGGGATAAGTTCATTCTTCTCATTCTGGATAACTGTCATTCCACCCTTCTTCAGCACAACTTGAACTGGGCTGACCCATTCACTGTCTTGCACGGGGTAGATTATACCCGCATGCAGAAGCTTCAACACTTCTTTCTTGACTACCTCCCTCATCGCATCATTCAGCCATCTTTGATGTTCTCTAGACGGCATATGGTCCGGCTCCATAGGTATGCGATGGGTGCATAAGCTGGGGTTGATCCCCTTCAAGTCCTGTAGAGAATACCCGAAGACAGACTGGTGTTTCTCTAGGACTGTGATAAGCTGCTGAGTCTCATTCTCTGTCAGTTTGTCACTGATGACGACTGGCGAGCGTCGGTCGTTGTGGAGGAAAGCGTATCTAAGTCCAGGAGGCAGCGGCTTCAACTCAGGAGGGGGGTGTTGTGGCTTTTCTTCCTCGTCGAGTTTTATAAAACCGTCCGTTTCTGCCTCTTGGATGAAATGGTTAGCCTCTTCAGCCTGTGAGGACTGAGCTTGCTCTTCTTGAGCCGAGCTAACTGCTTCTTCCACTGGGTCTGTCTCAGATCGGGCCTCTGCGATAGTGTTCACTGACCGCACAAGGCTGACCGGGATGATCTCTTTACCAACCTTGAATTGTATCGTTGCTCGATCATGGTTCGGGTTGGCAAGGTGCTCTATTGGCTGTCCAATCAGGAAGAAGTTGTCACCTCTAGGGATATCGAAAATGTGGAAGTCTAGGAAAATCCTGTTGCGTCCCATGTGTACGGGCACAACATGGATGATTCCTCTGCATTCCATCATTTGGCCGTCGATCCACTTGAGGTGCTTACGGGAGAAGGACCGGGGTTCGTCTGGTTGCACTCGTGATGCGAGTGCACTTGATATGATATTACTCCCGACCTTCGGGTCGTAGGCAACTTCCTGAGAGTCAGTTCCCTCAATAGCGCAATGGAGTACTCTGTAGTTGCGGGTGGTTCGGATGATGTCTTCGCAACTTTCAATTTCCTCCGTCCATTCCTTGCTCATGATCGCAGATAAACCCTCGATCTGCGGTACGGCTTCTGGAATGAACGCCTTAGACCTTGAACTTGCGCACACTTGTTCCACGGGCATACGTGATGTATTGCCGATCTCCAAGTACTCTTCTTCTGTAAAGAGCTCGGGAATGAAGTGCGGCAGATCGTCAAGAATATTTTCTTGGTCTGAGGACTTGGGGTGTTCGAGCACTTCCTCTATGATCAGAGGAGGCAGATCGAATGTGAGGGCAAGGAGTGGCTGTTTGTCTGTGGAGGTTGTTGGTGGTGTTGGTGGGTCGTCGAAAACGCCAGTGTACTCGGTAGAGTTGAGAACTTTTTCCAAGATCTCTCGTTCCTCATCCACTGTCTTGTATAGCACTGACCCTGCGGAGGTGATGTTCAAGAACTGTGCACTCTCCGGCTTCAATGCACCAACAAAATGCTGCATAAGCATTTCCTCTAGAATGTTATGCGGTGGCCCTGAGTTAGCCAATTTTAAGAACCGCTCCCACGTGGCTCCAAGTGACTCATCGCCTTGCTGATATGTCATCAACTCAACTCTGAGCTTCAAGATCTTGGAGACTGGGTAAAAGAACAGACAAAACTCATCATTCAACTTGATCCAATCTCCGCTAAATCCCCTTGCAGTGCGGTCGTACCAAGATTTTGCATTCCCCATCAGAGAAAATGGGAAAAGTTTCCATCGTATAGTGTCTTGGTTTACGTCGGGTATAATAAGAAGAGAACAATTCTCTTCAAAAACCTACAAGTGAGCATAGGGAATTTCGTCCTACGTTCCACCGAAAGACTGTGCACGAACCATGGCAACGAGACTGGGATGGATCTCGAAGCCATGAGGTGGTATGGGGTGGCATGATGAAGGCGGTTCCGAATACTCGCTAGATGGAACCGTCGGGGTAACTAGGAGAAAACTTCATGTGGTAGATGGTTATGGGGGTAAAGGTGTACGGCTAAAAAGATCCTACACTAGTGTTGCTACCGTTCCTCGGCAACGGCGCCAGAAAAGCTTGTTGGCACTCCTTAGCCTAACTAAAATCCGCAAGCGCACGGAGTCCGATGTAGCCTTTCACCAGGGGAGTAAGAACCTGGATATCAAATCCAAGGAACGGTAGACGCGACTAGCCTAGAACTTTTCCAACCGGACCCACCAAGGAGCAAAAGGATAAACGGGTAGAGAGCTTGACTTTAGTTCGCTACTCGTTACCCCAGACAAACTATCTATATCTAACCTGATCTGCTTCGACGGCTAGAACGGGAAGAACTCAGAACGGGATGAGAGAGGGGTTCTTCCGGGCTCAGCACTACTGTTATGAGTACACCCGAACGTGGTGGAGTACAAAGGACGGACAGGGCTGTCACCACCTGCCGCCTACCACTGCAGTTCCGTGGGGTGCAACACAACCTGAGGTGACTAGCCAGCACAGGCACCACGCCTAAGCTTTCAGTCACTGACCTCCACCCAACGCGAAGGGCTATAGAGGAAACCCCAAACAAGAGTCGCTGTCACTCGCGCAGACTCAGGTACCCGCAGATCAAGATAAATACGATAACTTGCTGAAAGTAAGTTGTAAACTAGCGAGGTACTAAAGGCAAGAGACCGAGGACTTACTGAAGATAACTCTTGAATATATTCCTCGGGGGCTGAAATGTTGAGATGACACCGAGGAAGAAATCCCTGACTCTCTCTACAAAGCTCGGCTATCACGCGAGCAGCTCACCCACTCTCTCCCTACTCTAACTCTAAAGATGTAGAGCAAAAACCACTAAGCTACTCTTCTCTCCTTTGGAAGGTTGTGTTGGATGGAAGAGAGGGCAGCCTTTTATAGCTTCCAAGGTCGGTAGTTCCTGTAACTGTCACGCCACCATCATGCTTAACTTCCATGCTGAAGAGGGTCGCGTCGAGGAAGCAGCAGTAGGCCGGCCGGCCTGGTGTAGGCCGATCGGCCTACACCTGGCACTTCTGGTCACCGACTTCCTCGTGAACGCTCCAGATTGCCTCCTGAGGTCGGTAACAGTTGCGTTCAGTTGAGGCTGTCCAAGGATCCGAAGTTGTGGGCCCTCTAATCCATGTGTCTTGCACTCTAGGCCTTTCGGGTCCTTGGATCAAACCGACGTTGATCGCACGTCTCAGGATCATTAGTGTTGTGTTTGTGATCTCCTGGATCAGGGACGTGGCAAGGGGCCACAGGAGGGGGCCGGTCGGCCTAGCATAGGCCGGCCGGCCTGACTTTGTGCTCAATGTGGCTCATCTTTTGCTTGCTTGCTCCTGCACTCACAAATTATACAAAACTTGTGGAACTCATTAGAAATAACCAATTTCACTTTGTTATGAGCAAGATGAGCCTGAAATGTGACGGAATGTTGGTGGTGAAACCGTATTGTAACGACCACCAACAGTTGGTGTATTGATCTGTGTGATTAACTCGCAGACTCTGACCCCGAGAACGATGCCGAAGATCCCGACTACAAAGAGGAAGCAAGAAATGACACCGACGCAGGGCAAGGCAAGTCCCGCCAATAATACTAATTATGCAAAACTACTTTTTTACATGAACATGCAATGGCAATTAATCTTGAAACCCGACACTTATATATATGGTTTATTTTGAAAGACTGGGGAGTGGAAGGGTAACCCCGATGGGGATCCTATCCTAAGAGCCACTCCGGTCGCCACTAAGGATCTGTTCTCGGGAGAACTTTCCATTGCCTGAGTACAGTCCCGCATGCCAAAAAGGCATAGCCTACGGGAATGCCTATTTATGTGAGGCCTTGATCCACACCCCGCTAGCCAGCCTTGGTAACCTATCCCAAGGGGCCACGTATGGGCAACGGAGCTACTGGAGACAGACCTCGACAGAGGGTTAGGTCTGGTCGGTACGAGTTGTAAGTGACAGGGTCGGTAGGACCTGGTGGCAGAGTTGCCACGATAAATATTTCTGATGCATATACCCCGGGAAGGTCCTTTTGTGGACATGCGCGACTCCTACTTAGGCCCCAGTAGATTCCGTGGACAGAACTAGGGAGAGGCTATCTAGAGATAGACGCTGGCGGGAAAGGATCTCGTAGGGCAGTACCGCCTAAGTACACGGTATGGGCTGACCGAATGCAGGATAGAGAAGTACGACCTCTGCAGAGCGATGAATCTATGTGGATAGCTGTGACTCTCCGGAAGAGTCCAATTGGTTAAAGTCCTCAACGATTAGATCACACTGGTTATAATGTGACCCGCAGACTTTCCTTACCGCAGGTTAATAAATACTTTTGTTCACTGAATGGAACTGGCAGGGAGGTTATGCCTCTCCAGGACCAACCTTATAATTTCATAAAATTACTATGAGACTTGCTGGATACCTGTGACAATCTAGGTGTTTAGTTAACTTAATCACATGCTTAACCACTTGTCCTAAGTTAATTAAGAGTACCTTGGCCCCACCTAGATTCTCACTTAAGTAAAGTTCACCCAAAATCCTTTTAACCTCGGTGAACTTTTGACCTTTGCTGGTTGGCACGACTTGAATTCAAAATTTCTTTTAAGAACTCAAAAATGTGCCAATATGAAAGTTGTTCATCTTTTCATGGGACACAACTTTGTCAATATGGCCCTAGAGAGTTTTTGAGTGCTTCAGCCCCAAAAACCCAGTCAAAGCCGGCCAAACTCAAAAGTTCACTGCCGGTCGACACCGAAGTTCACCAGTTCTTCTCCTCAGTTTTCCCTTGAATCCATACACTTTTTCATAGGTCAACCTTTGCAAAAGTTGTAGCTGGTAACCTGGGACACAACTTTGCTTTTTGGAGATTTTGAACTTCAGTTCAAAATTTCAGAGAAATTTGGGTTTGAATGGACGCCCGGCATGTGTTCGACGAAATGTCGGCGCTCTCCGGCGCCGCGCGTTCCAGCGCCCGACCGCGCCGCCACGCGGCAGCCGGTCTCTGACGCGGACGTCGAGGCTGCGCCTGCGCCTTAATTGCGCCGCGCGCTGTCCCCCGCTGTCCACCCGGCAAAGCCGTCTTGTCCCCCGCGCCGTTCCGGCCGGACGCGACGGGCGTTCCACGCGCACCACGTGGCCGCCGTCGACCAGCCGGCGAGCCGCTGCGCCGCTGCCACGACCAGGACCGGCGATAGGTCACCGTGGACCCCAGCCCCTCGCCAACTCACGCAGGAACCCCCCCCCCCCCCCGACCGGCCACCGACCGCTCTGCCCTGCGCCGCCTCGCCGCGACAGGCCGCCGACCGGCGTGCCCTGTCCTCCGTGGCTGCCCAGCAGCGCGCCGCCCGAACCTCTGCGTGGCCTGCTTCGCCGCTCCGAGCCGCTGTCCAAGCCTCGCCTCGAGCGCCTATAAAAGCCCCCGCACGCGAGACCCCTCCGCCGCTCGCCATTGCCGCTCTCCGCCGTGCGTGCTGCTCCGCTGCCTTCCAACGCCACCAGTGCTCGCCCACGCCCTCGCTCCAGCTCCCCAGAGCCTCAGCTGCCCCTCTGCGCCACCGCCGTCACCGGCATTGGGGGAGACAGAGCCTGCCGCCGCGCCGCTCCACCGCCGTCACTCCACCTCCGGCCGAGCTCCCTGCACCGGATCCACTCGAGGTGAGGCGGTGAGCAACCCTGGCATGTTCTCGTTGAGCCCCGTGGCCCCACATCGCCGGAATCCGGCCAACCCGCCGCCGGCCATGGCCCAGGGACCACATTGCAAAGCCACAAATCTTTCCAGGGGCCTTAGCGCAAGTTTCCAGGGGCTAATCTGTGAATAGATTGTTCAGATCTAGGATTCAAATCCTGAAACTTTAAAAATCGGTTAAAAATGGTAGAAAAATCAGAAAAATGCAATCCCAATTTTGTTGTACTCCTGGTGCTGTGCTCTACCTTTCCTAGAAAGCATGTATAGGTGTTTTCTGTGTAGATTTTAAGTTAAGTTCAAATCTGTTCAAACTTAAATTTGTACACAGTTTGAAATCTATTGCCTTGTTTGTGCTGGTTTTTGGATATGTTGTAGCTAGTGAAGTATCTAGGCTGCTGTAAAAAGTTGGCACAAAGTTACACACTAGAATTGAGTTATTAATTGTTTAGGCTGGCAGTGCACGTTTGGTTCAACATTTTAATAATTAATCTGTGAAGCTTCTGAGCTCAATCTTTTTGCAGAAGCCCTGTGGTATCTTGATGCATGTCTGGTAAATTAGAGCTTAGTCTGAGCTGGCTAGCTTGCACTTTGATTTCATAACAGTTTAAACTTAGTAAATTCAAACAGCAGGATCTTTTGATCTTTTGAAGCTATCCCTTGGCATGTGAGCTTGTTTAGGCTAGGATAGGTTATGGTAAAATTCTAAGGACCTTTTGATGATAGTATGATTTATTAGGATTTATTCTTGATGATAGTGTGCTGTTCTTGTTTATTTCGTTGTGATAAATGTATGCATGATCTTGGCCCAATTTTTGGTCAGTAAGTCAAGTAAACCACAAAGAGCATACTGTAAATTTCTCACATTATAATCAAGAACCAAACTGGCAGAATAATTTATGAAAGTTTCATTGCTAAAAAGCGGGTTAAATAAGAATAAGTCATTTCTTAAAATGGTTAAATAAATTAAAAACATCACACCCACACCCTTGCTGTTTTATGGTGAAATCAAAGTGAAATAATATATGTGTACACAATCACCATCAGCAAAACCCAAGTACTTTAATGAGCAATTACAACCTTTGTTAAAGAAAGGTAAGATCAGACAAATTTGTCCAGGTGAATGTGTCACTAAATACACCCCAGGTTCATCATTGTGCAACTGTGATGACTCGACATAAGATCATGTTCTTATTTGCATATGCATTCGTGTAGAACCAGCCCTCGCTGACGGAGACTACGAACTGGTCCCCGCTGAAGCAGAAGGCCAAGCTGAAGGTGAAGTAAATGCCGTCCAGGTCGAGCAAGACCCGAACGTTGCTTCCGAGGACTCTCAAGCTAACTCTGTGCCCGAAGGCAAGCCCCGGAGCATGACCCATGTTTTGAATATATGCAACTATGTTTGTTAAGTTTGCTTGTGCATTTACGTTCAGGAGTTGAATTGAAATCCCTAGTTGCATGATCCTAGGTACCTATGCTTGCAATACTAGTATGATAGGTCGATAGCTGCCACGCTATAAGGACCCGGTAAAAGTCGAGTGATCTCCTGTCACTCGCGAGATATAGGAATCAACTGCTTTACTTATGTTGGAATCATAAGGATGACGGGAGGGGATTTTGGTCATGTAGATGCCCCGTCTATTTATGAAAAGTTGCTAAGGTCGAAGAGTGACGGCGATGTTGGTTAAGTTTTTGAACGTACTAAGCACTTGTCGATTTTATGGGGTCGGTAAGTTTAGTACCTACATGATTTCAGGGTGCGGACTTTTTCCTTCTCCTTCCGGGAACTTCTTCCCCATGCCTCGAACATGTGGGTACGAGGGGCTTAAGTGTTGGTTCGGCCGGCCTTAGACCTCGTATGCCAGGGGGAGTTTGGTCCTGGACGCGACTGGGGGATTGATGGGAACTACCTGGTAGCGCTAGCCTTTGGCTGAAGTGCGATGATCCGAGTGTTTAGGTCCACCTTGCAAGGTTAAAATCGGTCCGAACTGCCTGTTTCTCGCAGCTAATGAGACTACTTGACCTCTTGCCGCACCGAGTAATGAAAGTGGAACATGATGGAAAGAAACTTGATGCTTGCTTAATTGCTTGCTCCACTTGCTTGGTTAGTACAGGTTGCTTACCTAGAATGGTTAACTTTAACTAGAACTTGATGCTAAAATATTGAAAGTAAGGATCCACTTTTAGTCGCTCGTTGGCAAAACAAACCCACCAGCCAAAAGCCTTGCATGTCTAGAAGTTGGTGATGTAGCTGTCACCCGACGGTTAAGTCTTGCTGAGTATTAGTATACTTAGCCTTGCTTGTTGAATTGTTTTCAGGTAGTGTTCTTGAGGAGATGGTTGCTGGTCTTACCTGGCCAACCACCCTTCCTCCTGGCTGGACTGTCATGTGGGACGAGGATGCTTCCGAGTGATGTCACGACGGCTTCACGTGACGTCATTCCATTCGAATAAATTAGTTTATTTTCCGCTGCTTTCAAAACTCTGAATAACCGTTACTTTATGCATTGAACTCGGTTTGTAATAAATTACCTCAAGTGGGACCTACTTAATACTTGTGGATTGTTGTAATCTCTGGGATCCACCTTCTAGTGGGCATTTGTACGACTTGTTTCGATCGAGGTAACTGTTCGTGGTTGCATCGGGCTCGACCCGACAGACTGTCAGATTGCTCCGATTTAATTGCGTGACGACCAATGGAAGGTTAGCACACTTAAGCCGGATTAATTTAAGCGGTTCTGCCACAGCTGGTATCAGAGCGAAAAGTCGTGCACCAGAGGTTCGCACGGTCCCAACACATTTGTTTCGGAATAAAAACTTGACCAACTAGTACTTTGTGAAAACTCGTTGGATCGCTAAGGATTAACTAGACCGTGAAGCCCTAGAGAGAATTTCGGGTTGTTTCAGGTGGCTTGCTAATTATAGTATAATTGACTAACCTGCCCAGCACACCCTTGCCCACGTGTTTTATACGTGCGCTGGTTTCCGTGCCCCGCGTGCACGAAGGGTGATAGGATCTCCATTCCAAGGAACCTATCATTACGGTTGTGTATGAGTCGCCACATGTTTTACATGTGAGCAAGGTCTTGATGGTATGGTTCTAATTCAAATGAGCCTATCATCCTGGTTGTTCGCCATGTTCGAGACATGTGCATGATGCCGCATCACGAGCTATGCGAAGGGTTGTGTGCTCTATTCAAAAGGAGCGTACGACCTAGACTAGATGCACTGTCCATGCAGTGTTGAACGCATGGATTCCGTTTTTATAATGAACGGTAATGAATGGGGACGCTTCCGTGGCGTGCTGGCACGGGAGGTTCATGGTTTTCCTGCAGGTACACTGACTCCGTTCGTTAGGGTTGCGATGGTCTGAGTAACGACTAGCTATTATAGGGAGAGACGTATATTGTGCCTCGCCACCGGCAACTAACTACGTACGCCAAGGCTTCTTGGTATTCTGTGAGGACGATTTTAGTTCTTTTGCATCATGTTAATCACCTTAAAAATTTTTAAGTCAACAGGTGGCAAAAAGGAAATAAAAATCGTAAATCCCACAAACTTCCAGAAGTCTGTCAAAACTGTGTTTCTTGCTGGTCCGAATTTTTCGGGTCATTAAAACATCTCTGATGGCTAGGCACCTTAAATAAAAGTTGTTCATAATTTCATAAGCAAGCTTCTGTAAAAATTTCAGAATTTGTGGATAAGTAAAACTGGAGCTATGACCAAAACAAGAGCTGTCTGTTTGCTGGAAAATCTGGCAGACAGCAAGTTAAGAACTAAGTGTTTCACCCATCTTAAACTCAAAACCAAAGCAACCTCAGAATACCAAATTTGTGGTTAATAACCTTAAGGACAACCTGGTAAATTTTGGGAGCTTTTGGTTGGGTAGTTTCGGAGTTACGCTCGTTTTCCCACCGCTGTCCCGATCTCCTTTCTACTTCCGCACAGCTCTTACTCGGTTCCTTTGATTCCTCTTCTACAGATGGCAGACGCGGCTTACTTTGTGTTTGGCGTGGACGGTTTCCTCCACTCTGAGTGCCTCGCTTGGGAGGGTTTTCCCTCTATCTTGTGGGACGCTCTGAGCACCGCCGGCTTCGCCTCACCACCCCTCTACTCGTGTCGCGAGTACCTTGAGGATGGTGTGCTTCGTTGCATCACCAGGGTTTACGTGCCACCACACCCTCACCACCCCGAGTGGCCTTTGTTCGACGCTGAGGTGATAGGCCACAGGTTGACTGACACCGTGGAGTTCGCTGCCCTGCGGGTGCTGAATGTCTTTTGTGACTTCCGCCCCGTGGAGGTGATGACTTCCCCACTTGGGTTGCTTCCCACCGCGCAGCCCGACGACCCGGCTTGGTTGGAGCATCGAGCTCACGTGAGGGCAGTTGTAGAGTGGACTGGTGCTATTCCTACCGCTGAGGGACTAGCGCGGTATGTGAACACGTTTTCCAGGCTTCTTGCACTACTTCAGGGAGGGCTGGCTGACTCGGTTGAGTTCGGCATGGCTTCCTACCGGTCCTTCCGACAGCTTCAGTACGACTACACCACTCTTACCATGGAGGCTGCCGACACAGACATGGCCATGGCCAACTTCCAGGCTCAGATTGGAGACTTGCTTGGACAGGTCACCGCCCTTCAGCAGGAGCGAGAGACTCACTTGGCACAGACGACCGAGATGCAGGAGGAGCGTGCTACCCACCTAGGCCAGATCGAGGCGATGCAGGAGGAGATAGACTCACTTCACCATGAGCGGGTTGGGCTTGTTGACCGTGTTGGAGAGCTAGAGGACGAGGTTCACGACCTCCGCCTTGACGTTGAGGACGCTCACCAGCACATAGGGATACTCCAGCAGCAGGTTCCTCTAGAGCAGGATGTGGAGATGGTAGATGAGGAGGAGGAGGAGCCTATGGAGATAGAGATAGACCCCGAGGAGGTTCAGGGCATATCCGGCACGGATACCCTCAGTGACTTACCACCTCTACCCACGACACCCGGCTCACCCGCCGAGAGTGAGGCTTCGGTCAACAACCTCGACGATTTCTAGATGATTGGCAGTGTTACTCCTCAGCGTAGCCTACTTTTGGACAGTGATGTAATAGGCTAGCTTCGAGTTGAGTATGTCTTCTGTGCAGCTTGACCATGATGTAACTTAGGGTAGGAGTTGACCCTAGAGTTTGTCGCTTCGATATGGTTGTAACAGCTAAACTCTGCAGCTGAATGTGATTTGAATTTTTAATGCATACATTTCTCATTTCTGGGCTAAATGATGAATAGCAAAGTTGTAAGGAATTTCATATGGATGATGCTCGCAAAATTTCAGCCCTTTTGGTTAAGAATTGGGAGAATTATGTACGATTTGGTGAGCCTCGGCCGTTCTGAAAACCGCCAAAAACAGAGACGTGAACTTCGAATTTTTCGCCCTAGCTAGAGTGCGAATCAGACCCGGAGCGTAACACAAAGGTTGTAGCTCTCTAAATTCTCTAGCTGCTGGCAAAAATTCATAATTTTTGGGCATGTAACCTGGGAGATATAAATTTTCTCCTCTGACAGCCTTGCTGATCAGGAAAACTCTGCGATGAATGTTTACTAATTTCGCACATGATTGCCTTGTTTACCTGGTATACGAGTTTCAAGATCATGTGGCTGATGAGTAAATGATTTTTGCAGATGGTTGACTCAACCCGCCGCACCAACTTCACCGCCGGGCAAAACAGTGGCACCCAAGCAAACCAGCCACCACTGCCGCAGCCCTCGCAAAATCCGATGGAGGCGTTTTTCGTCACCCAAACCGAAATGATGCGGGAGATGCTTGATGTGCAGCGACAGCTGATGCAGCAACGCCCAGGGGGACACCATGATGCTCAGCCCCACGTTGCCCGCTATGAGCACTTCTTGAGCACCCAGCCGCCCACCTTCAGTGAAGCAGCTGACCCGCTCAACGCCGATGCATGGATTCGCTCTGTGGAGTCCAAGTTCTCCGTGCTCGCACTGCCGTGCTCAGAGGAGAACAAGGCCAAGTTTGTAGCCCAGCTACTCAGAGGACCCGCGCTCATCTGGTGGGAGCATTACCTAGCTACCCTTCCTAAGAACACTGTGGTGACTTGGGCAGAATTCAAGACCGCCTTCAGAGCTCACCATATTCCGGAGGGCATGATTGAGAGGAAGTTGAATGAGTTCCTGGCATTGACTCAAGGCACTAGGACTGTGTCACAGTATGCACACACCTTCAACAACCTGTGCCAATATGCCGGTACCCACGCTGACTCGAATCAAAAGAAAATGGACCGCTTTCGCAGAGGCCTCAATGCCAAGCTCAAGGAACGCCTGAACCCTATCCGGACTGCTACCTACAACGAGCTAGTCAACCTGGCCATTACTCAAGAAGATGCCATTGCTGCCCTTAAGGCCGAGAAAAAGAGGAAGGCTCCTATGACTCAGGCTGCTCCATCAAGTCAAAGGTTCCGAATTGTTCAGAACACTCCTACCTCCGACCCCAGAGGCCAGGACAGCAGGGACGTTGGGTGATTCGGCCACCTCAGCAGACACCGAACCGTTTTTTCCGCCCTGCAACAGCCCACGGCTCCATGAGTTAATAACCAGGTTCCCGCTCACCCCACCAATGGGAATGCTTGTTACAAGTGCGGAAAGGCCGGGCACTACATCCGAGACTGTCCCCAGAACCGGCAACAGAACCAAGGCAAGGGAAGGAAGCAGACGGTGCAAGTCCGTCAAGGGAGGATCAACTTCACCACCCTTGCAGAACTACCCGAGGGAGCGCCAGTCATGACGGGTACTTTCTATGTCCACAACGCATAGCTTTATCAGCACAAGGTTTTGCACCAAGAGTGGACTAAATCTCACCCAAACCGCCACCCCCTACTTAATCACTACACCTGGTGGGAAGGTCTCAACCAATCAAAGGTCAAATCGAGTACCACTAGTTATGGGCAGCAAATTGTTTAAAACTGACCTTATTAGCGTGGGATTGGATGGAATGGATATCATATTGGGAATGGATTGGATGACTAAACACCGGGTCATACTTGATATTCCCGAGAGGGTAGTTGAGATTCACTCACTACTCTTAGGTCGCACGGATCTCTATCTGCCGCACAAAGTCTACACGAGCTCCCATATCCTCTCTATGGCCGAACTTCGGATGGAGGATATTCCAGTGGTTTGCGAGTTCCCTGATGTCTTCCTAGAGGACTTGCCAGGCATGCCCCCTGATCGGGACATTGAGTTCGTTATTGAGCTGCAACCTGGTACCACTCCCGTATTCAAGCGACCGTATCGGATGTCACCCATAGAGTTGGCAGAGTTAAAAACGCAATTGCAAGAGTTGCTTGAAAAAGGCTTTATCCGACCTAGCACCTCACCTTGGGGAAGTTCGGCCCTCTTTGCTAAAAAGAAGGACAAAAGCTTGAGGTTATGCGTGGACTACCGCCCTCTCAATGCAGTAACTGTCAAGAACAAATACCCCTTACCCCGCATTGACATTCTCTTCGATCAATTGGCTGGTGCGAAAGTCTTCTCTAAAATTGATCTCCGTTCTGGGTACCATCAAATTAAGATCCGCCCTTGCGACATTCCTAAAACCGTCTTCTCTACTAGGTATGGTCTGTATGAGTACCTGGTCATGTCTTTTGGACTCACCAACGCACCTGCTTACTTTATGTATCTCATGAATTCGGTCTTCATGCCCTATCTTGACAAATTCGTCGTGGTCTTCATCGACGACATCCTGATCTACTCCAAGAATGAAGAAGAACATGCTGAGCATCTTCGCATTGTTCTACAAACACTTAGAGATCATCAGCTCTACGCCAAGTTCTCGAAATGCGAATTCTGGCTCAATAGTGTCAAGTTTCTCGGGCACACAATTTCTGATGAAGGCATTTCAGTGGATCCCGGGAAAGTACAAGAGGTCATGGATTGGGAAACTCCCGCGTCTGTTCACCAGATCCGTAGTTTCCTTGGTCTAGCAGGGTACTACCGTCGCTTATTCCTGACTTCTCCAAGATAGCTAAGCCTATGACTGAACTACTCAAGAAGGGAGCCAAGTTCAAGTGGACGGAGAAATGTGAAGAAGCCTTTCACACCTTGAGACGACTCCTTACTTCGGCCCCCGTTCTGGCACAGCCTGAGAACACGAAGCCTTATGACATCTACTGCGATGCTTCAGGCACCGAGTTAGGATGTGTTCTCATGCAAGATAACAGAGTCATTGCTTATGCTTCTCGAGCCCTCCGCCCACATGAGATGAATTACCCTACGCACGATCTTGAATTAGCAGCCGTGATTCGTGCTCTGAAGCTTTGGAGACACCACCTCATGGGAGCGCAGTGTAAAGTGTACACCGATCACAAAAGTCTCAAGTACATCCTTACGCAAGCAGATCTGAATATGAGGCAACATAGATGGTTGGAATTGGTCAAGGATTATGACTTGGAGATACTCTACCATCCGGGAAAAGCCAATGTTGTAGCCGATGCGTTGAGTCGAAAAGCACACTGTAACTGTCTCACCGCCGGATCCTACGATCAAACCTTGTGTGCTGAAATGGGGAAGCTTAGCTTGGAGATTATTCCTCATGGCTCACTAAAATGTATTGGGATCATTAAAGAAAGGCTTTTAGCAGGAGATGAGAAGTATCGTTGTTTCCGATTGGATCAGAAGGAGGTAGTACATTTTGGGGACCGTCTAGTGGTACCTAAACAGCTGGAACTTCGAAGGGAAATTTTAGATGAGGCTCACCTCTCTAAATTTTCCATTCACCCAGGAAGCAGCAAAATGTACCAAGATTTGAAACAAAAATTTTGGTGGACGAGAATGAAGAGGGACATTGCCACGTACGTCTCGGAGTGCGATACTTGCCAAAGAATTAAGGCCAGTCACCTTAAGGTAGCTGGAACGTTGCAACCCCTTCCAATACCCTCCTGGAAATGGGAAGATATAAGTATGGATTTCATAGTTGGATTGCCCCTCACTTCCCAGAAGCATGATTCTATATGGGTTATTGTCGATCGGCTTACCAAGACCGCACATTTTATTCCAGTCCACACCACCTACACCGTCAAGGAGTATGCTGACATTTATTTCAGCCAAATCTATCGTCTTCATGGCATGCCCAAAACAATCATATCAGACAGAGGTCCTCAGTTCGTATCCCGCTTCTGGGCGCACCTGCATAAATCACTAGGAACCAAGTTAATCCACAGTTCCGCGTACCACCCCCAAACAGATGGCCAAACCGAAAGGGTTAATCAGATAGTTGAGGATATGTTGAGAGCTTGTGTGATACACTTTGACAAGAATTGGGATAAATGTTTGCCCCTCACTGA
Source organism: Urochloa ruziziensis (assembly GCA_015476505.1). Taxonomy (NCBI): domain Eukaryota; kingdom Viridiplantae; phylum Streptophyta; class Magnoliopsida; order Poales; family Poaceae; genus Urochloa; species Urochloa ruziziensis. The sequence goes on along the minus strand of CM027123.1, from coordinate 30,675,727 downwards.
GTTTTCATATAACAACAGCTACCAAGCGAGTTTAAAGATGGCACCTTTTGAGGCACTGTATGGCCGAAGATGTCGAACTCCGTTGAGTTGGTCCCAAACCGGCGGGAGACCGATGTTCGGCACTGACCTAGTGACCGAGGCAGAGGAGAAGGTGAAAGTGATTCAGGCTAACTTGAAGGCTGCCCAATCCCGACAGAAAAGTTATTTTGATAAAAGGAAGAAACCCCTACAGTTCTTTGTGGAAGAACACGTTTACCTTCGAGTCTCACCCACTAAGGAAGTACTAAGGTTCGGGGTAAAAAGAAAATTGGCACCTCGTTACATTGGACCCTATGAGATCATAGAAATCTGTGGACCGGTAGCATATCGAGTGCAACTCCCCGAGAGGTGTCAGCTGTCCATAATGTTTTCCACGTATCTCAACTTAAGAAGTGCGTTCGAGTCCCCGAGGTTGAGATTGTCGATCAAGACTTGGCATGGGTGGAACCCGACCTGGCTCTCGTGGAACACCCTCTCCGAATTCTCGACCGCAAAGAAAGAGGAACAAGAATAAAGATCATTAAAATGTACAAGATACAATGGAATCATCACACAGAGGAAGATGCCATATGGGAAACGGAGAATTATCTGAACACCAAGTTTCCGGGTTTCCTTCTACTACATGATCGTAAGCATTCTTGCACATACTAGTTCTTTCTACACTCGAATCTCGGGTCGAGATTCTGTTTAAGGAGGGTAGGCTATGACAATCTAGGTGTTTAGTTAACTTAATCACCTGCTTAACCACTTGTCCTAAGTTAATTAAGAGTACCTTGGCCCCACCTAGATTCTCACTTAAGTAAAGTTCACCCAAAATCCTTTTAACCTCGGTGAACTTTTGACCTTTGCTGGTTGGCATGACTTGAATTCAAAATTTCTTTTAAGAACTCAAAAATGTGCCAATATGAAAGTTGTTCATCTTTTCATGGGACACAACTTTGTCAATATGGCCCTGGAGAGTTTTTGAGTGCTTCAGCCCCAAAAACCCAGTCAAAGCCAGCCAAACTCAAAGTTCACTGCCGGTCGACACCGAAGTTCACCGGTTCTTCTCCTCAGTTTTCCCTCGAATCCATACACTTTTTCATAGGTCAACCTTTGCAAAAGTTGTAGCTGGTAACCTGGGACACAACTTTGCTTTTCTGAGATTTTGAACTTCAGTTCAAAATTTCAGAGAAATTTGGGTTTGAATGGACGCACGGCATGTGTTCGACGAAATGCCGGCCCTCTCCGGCGCCGCGCGTTCCAGCGCCCGACCGCGCCGCCACGCGGCAGCCGATCTCTGACGCGGACATCGAGGCCGCGCCCGCGCCTTAATTGCGCCGCGCGCTGTCCCCCGCTATCCGCCCGGCAAAGCCGTCTTGTCCCCCGCGCTGTTCCGACCGGACGCGACGGGCGTTCCGCGCGCACCACGTGGCCGCCGTCGACCCGCCGGCGAGCCGCAGCGCCGCTGCCCCGACCAAGACCGGCGACAGGTCGCCGTGGACCCCAGCCCATCGCCAAGCAGCGCAGGAACCCCCCGACCGGCCACCGACCGCTCCGCCCAGCGCCGTCCCGCCGTGACAGGCTGCCGACCGGCGTGCCCTGTCCGCCGTGGCTGCCCAGCAGCGCGCCGCCCGAACCTCCGCGTGGCCGCTTCGCCGCTCCGAGCCACTGTCCAAGCCTCGCCTCGACCGTCTATAAAAGCCCCCGCACCCCCCGCACGCGAGACCCCTCCGCCGCTCGCCATTGCCGCCGCCAGGCTGCGGCCGCCGCTCTCCGCCGTCCGTGCTGCTCCGCTGCCTTCCAACGCCACCAGTGCTCGCCCACGCCCTCACTCCAGCTCCCCAGAGCCTCAGCTGCCCCTCTCCGCCACCGCCGTCGCCGGCATTGGGGGAGACAGAGCTGCCGCCGCGCCGCTCCGCCGCCCGCCGCCGTCACTCCACCTCCGGCTGAGCTCCCTGCACCGGATCCACTCGAGGTGAGGCGGTGAGCAACCCTGGCATGTTCTCGTTGAGCCCGTGGCCCCACATCGCCGGAATCCGGCCAACCCGCCGCCGGCCATGGCCTAGGGACCACATTGCAAAGCCACAAATCTTTCCAGGGGCCTTAGCGCAAGTTTCTAGGGGCTAATCTGTAAATAGATTGTTCAGATCTAGGATTCAAATCCTGAAAATTTAAAAATCGGTTAAAAATCGTAGAAAAATCAGAAAAATGCAAACTCAATTTTTTTGTACTCCTGGTGCTGTGCTCTACCTTTCCTAGAAAGCATGTTTAGGTGTTTTCTGTGTAGATTTTAAGTTAAGTTCAAATCTGTTCAAACTTAAATTTGTACACAGTTTGAAATCTATTGCATTGTTTGTGCTGGTTTTTGGATATGTTGTAGCTAGTGAAGTATCTAGGCTGCTGTAAAAAGTTGGCACAAAGTTACACACTAAAAATTGAGTTATTAATTGTTTAGGCTGGCAGTGCGCGTTTGGTTCAACATTTTTAATAATTAATCTGTGAAGCTTCTGAGCTCAATCTTTTTGCAGAAGCCCTGTGGTATCTTGATGCATGTCTGGTAAATTAGAGCTTAGTCTGAGCTGGCTGGCTTGCACTTTGATTTCATAACAGTTTAAACTTAGTAAATTCAAACAGCAGGATCTTTTGATCTTTTGAAGCTATCCCTTGGCATGTGAGCTTGTTTAGGCTAGGATAGGTTATGGTAAAATTTTAAGGACCTTTTTATGATAGTATGATTTATTAGGATTTATTCTTGATGATAGTGTGCTGTTCTTGTTTATTTCGTTATGATAAATGTATGCATGATCTTGGCCCAATTTTTTGTCAGTAAGTCAAGTAAACCACAAAGAGCACACTGTAAATTTCTCACATTATAATCAAGAACCAAACTGCCAGAATAATTTATGAAAGTTTTATTGCTAAAAAGGGAGTTAAATAAGAATAAGTCATTTCTTAAAATGGTTGAATAAATTAAAAACATCACACCCACACCCTTGCTGTTTTATGGTGAAATCAAAGTGAAATAATATATGTGTACACAATCACCATCAACAAAACCCAAGTACTTTAATGAGCAATTACAATCTTTGTTAAAGAAAGGTAAGATCAGACAAATTTATCCAGGTGAATGTGTCACTAAATACACCCCGGGTTCATCATTGTGCAACTGTGATGACTCGACATAAGATCATGTTCTTATTTGCATATGCATTCGTGTAGAACCGGCCCTCGCTGACGGAGACTACGAACTGGTCCCCGCTGAAGGAGAAGGCCAAGCTGAAGGCGAAGTAAACGCCGTCCAGGTCGAGCAAGACCCGAACGTTGCCTGCCGATGACTCCCAAGCTAACTCTGTGCCCGAAGGCAAGCCCCGGAGCATGACCCATGTTTTGAATATATGCAACTATGTTTGTTAAGTTTGCTTGTGCATTTACGTTCAGGAGTTGAATTGAAACCCTAGTTGCATGATCCAAGGTACCTATGCTTGCAATACTAGTATGATAGGTCGATAGCTGCCACGCTATAAGGACCCGATAAAAGTCGAGTGATCTCCTGTCACTCGCGAGATATAGGAATCAACTGCTTTACTTATGTTGGAATCATAAGGATGACGGGCGGGGATTTTTGGTCATGTAGATGCCCCGTCTGTTTATGAAAAGTTGCTAAGGTCGAAGAGTGACGGCGATGTTGGTTAAGTTTTTGAACGTACTAAGCACTTGTCGATTTTATGGGGTCGGTAAGTTTAGTACCTACATGACTTCAGGGTGCGGACTTTTTCCTGCTCCTTCCGGGAACTTCTTCCCCATGCCTCGAACATGTGGGTACGAGGGTCTTAAGTGTTGGTTCGGCCGGCCTTAGACCTCGTATGCCAGGGGGAGTTTGGTCCTGGACGTGACTGGGGGATTGATGGGAACTACCTGGTAGCGCTAGCCTTTGGCTGAGTGCGATGATCCGAGTGTTTAGGTCCACCTTGCAAGGTTAAAATCGGTTCGAACTGTCTGTTTCTCGCAGCTAATGAGACTACTTGACCTCTTGCCGCACCGAGTAATGAAAGTGGAACATGATGGAAAGAAACTTGATGCTTGCTAAATTGCTTATTCCACTTGCTTGGTTAGTACAGATTGCTTACCTAGAATGGTTAACTTTAACTAGAACTTGATGCTAAAATATTGAAAGTAAGGATCCACTTTTAGTCGCTCTTTGGCAAAACAAACCCACCAGCCAAAAGCCTTGCATGTCTAGAAGTTGGTGATGTAGCTGTCACCCGACGGTTAAGTCTTGCTGAGTATTAGTATACTCAGCCTTGCTTGTTGAATTGTTTTCAGGTAGTGTTCTTGAGGAGATGGTTGCTGGTCTTACCTGGCCAACCACTCTTCCTCCTGGCTGGACTGTCATGTGGGACGAGGATGCTTCCGAGTGATGTCATGACGGCTTCACGTGACGTCATTCCATTCGAATAAATTAGTTTATTTTCCGCTGCTTTCAAAACTCTGAATAACCGTTACTTTATGCATTGAACTCGGTTTGTAATAAATTACCTCAAGTGGGACCTACTTAATACTTGTGGATTGTTGTAATCTCTGGGATCCACCTTCGAGTGGGTATTTGTACGACTTGTTTCGATCGAGGTAACTGTTCGTGGTTGCATCGGGCTCGACCCGACAAACTGTCAGATTGCTCCGATTTAATTGCGTGATGACCAATGGAAGGTTAGCGCACTTAAGCCGGATTAATTTGAGCGGTTCTGCCACAGTACCCCTGCCAGGAGTACTCACCCTTGCCTTGCTTCCCCTGCATAACAGAGGAGTTCGCCGAGGACGGGGCGGACGACGAAGGTCCAGAATGGTGATGTGCTCGTCCGCGACGCTGGGAGTTCTATGTAGTATAGGTAGCTCTATACTTTTTGAATAACGCGGAGGCCTTGAGGCCCGCTTGTAAACCCTTGTACAGGCTCTAAGCTCTACATTGATGTAAATTATCAATAAAAGCTACTCGATGCCAGTATGGAATATGTCAATGAACTCTTGGCTACAAAGTTAGTGCGCAGGCACAACGACGAATCTGCATGGATATTATGATAAGCAGAAACAAACACAACCCTCCTAAGGAATCTATGATGGGAGACCCTAGGGTGATTGTGCGACTCGTAGAGCCATGGCATAACTGATGATAGATCATAGAGATAACTTATGATGTATATGATTCTAAGAATGAATCATAAAGAATGCCATGCTCATGCGATAGCGGCTCACTCTCCAAATTGACAACTCTAATTGCCCTTGGCCTGTCTGATAAAAGGAATGTGCAACTCTGTGGCCTGAAGGGGAATCCTTAGTTTGGAGCCTTGAGGGAAGACAAGTATCTTTCAACTCATTTCCTCCTTAGGATGGGTGGCTTTATGCATCATTAAGGATGAATGACAAGTTTGAGTGATCCATCCTAACCTTCCAATGGGAGTCCATATGTTGTGGAGACTAACCTTAACTCCCATTAGGCATCGATCAAGCCAAGAATGAAATAGCAAAATTGGGAATCGCTTGACTTGATCGGTATTGATCGTAATCGAAGATAACGATGTGAATTTGGTTTCACTCAATTCGATCGGTATGATCATCATACACCCTTGACCCAAAAGAGTGAGACTCAAAAGCACTACAATCGGGGTCAAGTGTCAAGGCAAATCCTCAAGGTGTATGACATCTTTTAGATTTTTCTTGGCGTGGTAGTGCGACGAATCATGTCCTTACTCTATCTTCTCCTGGGAAGTCACAGTTGGTTGGAGTGGGATGGTATGGACAACTTTTCCTTCTGTCTACTTCTTCCTTCACCTCCTTCGGGGCAGAGGCCCCAAAGGGAGTTTAGAGGAAAGTATTATAAGGATACTTAGGGGTAGGAGATGCGCGAGGCACTCCTTCCCTAAGGTGCTTGTTGTCCAGAAAAGGCATCTTCAGCAGGAGCGTAGACATGAACGAACCTGAAACTCGAGCTCGGCTGACAATGTTCCTTTTTAATATGATCCAATAGTTTCATTCCCTCGGCTGGTGGTTTACGCAAAAACGAGCCTTCGGAGATAACGTCAAGTCGTAGCCTAGCGTCTTCGTATAACCCAAAATAGAAGTGTTGTAACACCATTATGTCAGGCATCTGCAAGACTGGATAGGAGTGTATTGTACGTCAGACATCTGAGTCCATGCTAAGGCTAGCGGTTCGTTCTCCCTCTGACGGAAGTTGACGACCTGCAGTCGTAAAAAGATGATGCGAACTAGGGGGGAAGAGGGAAAAACATAAATTTGCCATCAACTCGTCCCCGCTAGTTGCATTCTTCTCTAAACAAAGATACAAATCTTTCGACCTCCTAGAAAGGGAAAACAGAAGGTGTATCATCTTAAGAGCTTCTGGTGCTAAACCATGTATGAAATGGCTTGAACAGAGCTCAAACTCTCGTAGGTGGTGATAGGGGTTCTCACAGCCTAACCCGAGAAAGAAATTTTTTTTGAACAAGCTCTACGAGTGAGGGAGGAATCTCGTAGCCGGATGATGAACTAGGTTCTTGATGTGGTGGTTCTAAAGACCCATATATCCCGGAGGATTGGGAGGTGTTTACAAGATAACCTTCCATTGGTAACGGGGGTAAAAAGTAGAATCAAGGATTGGGTAAGGGATATGAGGACTCCTAGGATTGTAGAGACACAACAACCGTTCCCTAGCAATGGTGCCAGAAATCTTATTGGTACTTACTACCATCACTACCAGTTACCTGGTAACAGCGATAGGAAGCTTATTGACAAAAGATAACGTTCACGAATGGCTTATGTCACAGAGAAGAGAGGAGAGAGAGAGAGAGAGAGAGAGAGAGAGAGAGAGAGAGAGAGAGAGAGAGAGAGAGAGAGGCTGCAGTGGAGTCATGGCTTGTGTCAATGTCCCTATCAAACTGAGCGTGGAGGGGACCGGGTCGAACACCCAATCTGACCGGGCAATGTGAGTTGTGGCCTAGGTCGATGTCCCAATCCAACCTGGATAGAGGTGCTAAGCTGTGTCTCTAGTGCCTTTGTGTCCGGACATGTGGTGCAGCTTTGATTCCGGTAAAGGCACGGTGAAGGTGAGGTTTTTGGAGTGGCTCGGTGGTTCTATGTCACTCCGGCGGTGAAGCAAGCCCAGATCCTTGGTATGTCCAGCAGCGGGTGTGGCAAGGCCCCCGTGTGCTTTAAGGTGGTGTGTCTGAGGAGTGGTGTGCAACAGTGGAGAGGCCCCCACGCGCTTGAGTTATCTTGGAGATCCATGGTTTGGTGCGGTGGTTCGGATGTTTGGGGTGCATGGTGCTGCAATGGTACTTCGTCGAACGGTCCTACATAGCTGAGGCTCTTTTGATGTGGTGCGGTTGGCTCCTGTGTTGACTTGTGTCATCACAAGGATAGAGTTGGGAGATTGGCGATCGTTTGTACGTGAGCTGAATATGATGGCGGCATGGTGGAGTCGTGTTGGCTACAGAGCTTGCAGCGGATTGCAGCGACCTGTCATGCTTAGCAGTTGATGGTTGGTGTGAGATTTTGTCGGGGACGATAGTGCTTGCGATGTGGGTTGTTCATCGGCTTCTGCCTTGGTAGTAGTGATGTGGCATGCTGGTTTTGTGTGGCGTGCAGTCGAGTTGAGTTGGGCAACAGTGTTAGTATCCCAATCCAACCGATTGTTTGTTGAGTCGAGTTCGAGAGGTGTTGTGTCGTCGTGTTGACGTCCCAATCCAACCGGCCGGTGGTGGTGTCGTTGCTTGTTGTGCCTAACCTAAACATTGTTTCTTTTTTTAATATAATCGACAGCTTTCCTCCATGTTTTGTTTAAAAAACATGTATACGTTACAGCTTACATTTTCATGAATTCCTGTAGTAACATATATAATCTATAGGTCAAAATAAAGTGGTTTTAAGTATTTGTGTTTAGTTTAAAATGTGAACTAGAGACCTCCTCTAACTTCTGTGTTGACGTAACTCCACCTGTTCTCCAAATTTCCTAGTACAGTTCGTCGGGAAAAAAAAAATCCAAGAGCAAGTGCAGCCAGCAAAGACAAAAGAAAGTTTAAGCTGCCGGTCTTTTATGCCGATTAAGGTCGATTGCATTGCACACAGTCGACAACTCTATTACGGCTACATAGATGACATGGATCCAGTTGTTCACTATATTATGGGTTATTATGGATCTAGTTCTTCACTATATATCTTTTACATGTGGCTGATTTCGTACCATTAATCTGCAATAATTCGGTAGGTCATCAATCGACCTACCCTAATCCGTACTGATGTATGGGCGGCATTCAGTATTCCAGCACAGGTAGCACCCAACATGAGTACGGATTAATAGGTACTGATGTATGCGTTTTGAGCACCCTAAGGTTAATAGGCCTTGTGTTTTTTTATAAAAAAGAAGAAGTTTGTATACGTGTTTTGATGGATGCACGGTGGCACACGCCGCCCAGGCTAAAATTTGAAATTTTGGCATTATTCGTGTGGCTTCGCAAGTTTGACACTCAAGATTGCCTTTGCAAATTTGGCACTCTCATCGTGAACACCTTGATTTTCTTGACATTTGGCTTGTATTATTAATTTTATTTTTCTTATTTTTCCTTTTTACAATCCATTGAACTGAGCAAATTACCCTGGCTGGCTCGGTTGGGCAATTGAATCAAAGATTTGGTGCCTACGTTTCACGTGTCTCTCACCAGTTCTCCGGGCCACCGATCCAATCGCCTTGGCCCTGTTCAGAAGCTCGCCATTTGCGCCTCCTGCAAATTGCCGCGCGCAGGTGTAGGCACACGTCCTGATCAAATCACATTCGGCAAGCCGCCACGGGCAGGTTGAGACCGCTCGCCTCTGATTGCAATACTTGCATGTGATTATCAGTAATTGCATTACTTGCATGTGACTATCAGTTCTGTTATATGGTCATACGGGTGAGCGAGAGAAAAGCATGCAGCCTCGACCCTCGAGGCTCGATTGGAGTCCCAAACTAGTATCGAGCTCGCCGAACTACGAGTGCACGGTCGCGTCCACTAGGCGGAGGCCAGGCAGGCAGGGGCGCGGCGAAGAACAGGCCATGTAGGCAGTAGCTCAGCAACGAAGAACCGGCAGAGCGCCTTGAGGAAGAAAGGCTACGACGATAAGGTTTTTTTCCCTCTTTTTTGAAATTAATAAGATTTGTTTTCTTATAATGAACAATGACGATAAGATTGACTGATTGAGGTGCCGATCCGATCCAACCAAGCATATACGAAAAAGGAAGGGGCAAACTAGTCATTTCCCTAGCATGTAAATGGAATAATGAAACAAAACTGTCAATTTTACCAAATCAATCTTAAAAATGCTAAACTTACGAAGCTACGAAGAAAGTGTCAAAAGTCCAAATTTCTCACCCAAATCCATGGATCTTCGTCACGTGCTGGCGTTACGGGACCGGTACATGTCATGTCTACCCGTGGTCATTTAGAAAACGGTAATGCTAGGCTTCGGCCGTCCGACGGCACTGGACGCTGCCGAGAGGCCCACTGCCCCACCACGCTGTCGGTGTTCTACCGTCGATCCTACCGAGTGGTATCCCGAGGCAGTAGAGTTTCAGGTGGGTTTCGCCGAGATCAGGAACGCAAAGGCTAAGAGACTCAGGATTTAGACAGGTTCGGGCCTGTCACACCCGATTTTGAAGGCCAAAATCGAATGCATAGCATATGTGCGCCAGGATACATTTACACACATATGTTGACGTCATCAGTGAAAATATCATAAGACCATGTTCAAAACGTAAAGATAGAAATAAGTACTTTATTACACTCTCACGGAAGACTCGAAGGTCTTTAAACGTTTAACGATAACTTAAAGCGTAAACTGCAGCGGACTTCTCCCACGGCAGTTGACTGGTGAACGCCTGCCTTAGAAATCTTCAAAGTCATCGAAGAATCCCTCAACATCCGAATCTTCTGAACAGCAGTTGGAGCAAGGGTGAGTACACTTATGGTTGGTACTCAGCATGTGGGGGAAAATGCAAAGCTTCCAAGGAAAGGCTAAGGTTTATGGCGATTAGCATTTTTAGTTGGTCATATTTTATTAGCAAGCGCCTATTTACTAAGTACAAGTTTATACCAACCCTTTAGAGATAAAGAAAACCATAGCAACTCAGAATCAAAGAAACCACAATTTATTTTCATCTTCCAGTTTAATTATCATGTGAGGGTCCAGGCCGCTCTTAACCGTGAGCACGGCTGATATATCAGTTTTAAACACTCTGCAGAGGTTGCACACTTTCACCATAAGTAGTGTTTCCCATGTCGCCCGGGTTTGCAAGGCCCTTAGACACTTCCGAGGTGAATGGCTAGGGATTCACATTGAGGTTTTCGCCAAATAAACTTAGTACGAAATAATCCGCTAAGGTTTCTAGTCACCGCAGAGCATAACCCTCCCTAGTGGCCAGCACCTTAACAAAGGCTGCTACCCCAAGAGGACCGGGCTATACCCCGTCGATGCCACCCCTCTTGCCCTTTTCAGGTAAGATTATAAAGCACTAAATTCACTTGGTTAATTGCCAAAGTCAGAGCCATATGACACTTATGGATGCACTGTTTTCCCGGGTGGTTCTCCATGTTCCGATTAACAAAATGTGTTCTTGCAATTACCAAAGTTCCACATAAATAAATAACCAGCTTAACATTTGTTCAAAAGAAACCACCATAACCATATAGCAACTAGCATTTCTACCCAACATAAATTAAAACCCGGTTTGACAAGGTATATGGGAAAAATCTAGGCAATCCTTAACATAGGACCCGTCAAGTTTATGCAAAACATATGTAAATATAAAGGTGAATTTAGATGACATTTCTGGGTTATAAAAAGAATATGTGAGGGGGGAAAGCCACTTGCCTTCCTCTGCAAACTGCTGTTGGTCCTCTTCAAAGTGCTGCACTTGCCCTTCTTCGAAGTTCACGTTCTCTACACGAACACACAAGCAATACAAATAAATAAAAGAACAGTACACCAAAAATAATAAACAAAACAAAACAAGCACATAAAACTGATCCTTACGCAGAGACGAATCCGTGAGCGCAAGAATCGCTCAAAACGGAGTTAAAACGGCTAAGATATGAGCTAAACAAGGTTTAGGGACCTGCTGGTAAGAAAACTTAGTTTCCAGGGGCTAAACTGAGAAAAACCGAGGACTAAACTCTAATTTAGACAAAACTGGAGGGCTAACGCGCAAAAGAACTAAGCTGGGGTGGCTGACAAGATTAAACAGAAAGACAGGGGCTAAAACGAAAGAACCAGGGGCTATTTTCTAATTATTTTGAACTAGGCTGGACGGCGCTGCAATTACCAGAAAACCCAGGGGCTCTTTTGCAAAGTGCCAGGGCGCGCGGGTTGACCGGTATTGACCCGGGTCGGATTTGATCCGGGCCGTTGGATCAAGGGCGGGCGGCTGAGATGCGCCCGGCGGGGTGCGGCGGCGCGCTGGCGGCGGGGGCGACGACGCGCGGCGGCGGAGGCGGCGGCGCTTCGCCGGAGAAGCGGCGGCCGTGAGCTAGGGAGCTCGGTTCGAGGTGCGGTTTGGCCCTGGAGAGAGCTAAGGCGACGGGGAAGAGCTTGAGGGGGTTCTCACCGAGGTTAGGGCGGCGGCGGCAGCTTACCCTTGAAGGGGAGGAGTGCGAGCGGCGGCGGACTCCGGCGAGCGGCGGCCGGCGGCTTAGAGTGACGATTTTGGGCGGGGAAGAGGCTGGGGAGCACGGTGGAGGTGCGGGGGGTTATTTATAGGGTGCGGAGGGCAGCGGGGGCGACGCGAGGGGAGGGGAAACGGGGCGGCCGGCGAGGTGGAGCTCGGCGGCCATTAATGGCGCGCGCGAGTGGGGGGGGCCTTGAAGGGGGCCGTTACGGGTTCGAGGAGGGGAGGGGGCGGCGGTTACCGGTGCGACGCGGCGCCTCCGGGGAGTAATGCGGTGCGGCGAAGGCGGAGGAGTGCGGCGGCCGGCCGTTGAGCGGCGCGGGCGGAGGAAGGGGATGACGAGCGGGCCCCAGCTGTCAGCGACGCGGGGAAGGCGGAAAACGCCCAGGCGGCCGCGGGGCGCGGGCGCGAAAGGAAGGCGGAAAAGAGGCGGGGCGCCTTCGGCGTCGGCGGGGCGCGGGCTGCGCGCTGCTGGGCCGCGGCTGGCCAAGTGGGCCGCGCGCGGTAGCGGGCCGCGACGCTGCTGTTGGCTGGGCCGCAGCGAGAAGAGGGGGGGGAAACGCTGAGCGGGCTGAGGAGTTAAGGGGGCAAAAGTGAACTGCTGAAGATTAAGCGAAAAGACATTCAAACTAAATTCGAATTCAACCAAATTTGAATTCGAACCACTCAAAAAATTAAATGCAGCAGCATGGTGCATCAAACACAAGATGATCCTAAAACAAAAAATTTAATATTTATTATTATTTATTTTTAACTTTTTGAATAACTTTTTGTGATGGATTTTGGGTGTTACAAATCCTACCCCCTTAAAGAGAATCTCGTCCTCGAGATTCAGAAGGATTGAGAAATAGCTGAGGAAATTCTGCGATAAGTTCATCTTCTCTCTCCCAGGTAGCCTCATCCTCGGAGTGGTGACTCCACTGAACTTTGCACATTTTGACCACTTTACTTCTAGTGACTCTTTCGGATGTTTCTAATATCTTGATAGGATGTTCCGTATAGGTCAAATCATCTTGCACATTGAGTTCTTCCAGAGGTAACTGTTCTTCGGGTACCCTCAAACACTTTTTCAACTGAGAGATATGAAACACATCATGTACATCCGACAATCGAGCAGGCAATTCTAGTTGATATGCCACTTCACCCTTTCTTTCCAATATTTGAAAAGGACCAATATAACGTGGTGACAACTTTCCTTTAACCTTGAACCTTCGAAGACCTCTGATTGGCGAAACCTTGAGATACACGTAATCTCCGACTTCAAATGTCAGTTCTCTCCTTCGAGTGTCCGCATAGCTCTTCTGTCGGGACTGTGCAGTTCTAAGATTGTCTCGGATCATTTGGACCTGTTTCTCGGCCTCTTGAAGAATCTCTGGTCCAAAAACCTGACTTTCTCCCGTTTGACTCCAATACAAAGGTGTTCTGCATTTTCTCCCGTATAGAGCTTCAAATGGAGCCATCTTGAGACTAGCTTGATAACTATTGTTATAAGAGAATTCCGCGTACGGCAAACTTTTATCCCAACTGTCACTATGCTTTAATGCACAGGCTCTCAGCATATCCTCTAGGATTTGATTGATCCTTTCAGTCTGACCATCAGTTTGTGGATGATACGCCGAACTGAAATTAAGCTTTGTATCCATTGATTCGTGTAACTTTTGCCAGAAGCGTGACGTGAACTGGGTGCCTCGATCAGACACTATCTTCTTTGGAACACCATGTAAACACACAATCCTTGACATATACAGTTCTGCTAACTTGGCCCCTGTGTACGTGGTTTTGACTGGTATGAAGTGAGCAACTTTAGTTAACCTATCCACAATAACCCATATAGAGTCGTAGCCATCGCGAGTGCGGGGCAATCCCACGATAAAATCCATACCAATTTCATCCCATTTCCACTCGGGTATTTTCAAGGGTTGAAGTAGACCGGCTGGCCTTTGGTGTTCTGCCTTTACTCTCTGGCATACGTCACACAAAGCAACGTGTGTAGCTACATCTCTTTTTAACCCATACCACCAGTATTTCTCTTTCAAATCCTGGTACATCTTAGTACTCCCTGGATGAATAGAATAGGCTGAATCATGGGCTTCCTTCAATATGAGCTCACGAAGGTGGTCAATATCGGGTACACAAATTCTTTTTCTGAACCATACAGTTCCTTGGTCATCTTCAGTAAAATCTGGAGCTTTTCCAAAACTAATCAAGGTTTTAATTTCCTTGATTTTGGCATCCGTCAATTGTCCCTTTCTAATTTCTTGTTCGAGGGTAGGCTCTACTTCCATGGTCATGACTTCAGTTTGAGCAAGAAACCCTAAGTTAAGTCGCTCCATTTCCCAGCACAACTCTTGAGGCATCAATCTGGCTATAGTTGCATTAGCTTGACTTTTTCGGCTCAAAGCATCCGCTACAACATTCGCTTTACCAGGATGATACTGAATACTCAAATCATAATCTTTAATCAATTCTAAGCCATCTGCGTTGTCTCAGATTAAGATCTTTTTGAGTGAAGATGTATTTCAAACTCTTATGGTCAGTGAAGATCTGACATTTGTTACCCACCATGTAATGTCTCCAAATCTTTAATGCGTGCACTACGGCAGCTAACTCCAAATCATGCGTAGGATAGTTCTGTTCATGTTTTCTCAATTGTCTAGAGGCATAGGCCACTACTCTGCCTTCTTGCATCAAAACACATCCAAGTCCCAGACGTGAAGCATCACAGTAAACGTCGAACCCCTTGTGAATATCAGGCATTATCAGCACAGGAGCAGTGGTTAATCTTTTCTTCAGTTCTTCAAAGCTAGCTTGACACGCTGCATCCCACTTGAATTCTTTTCCTTTTTCCAATAACGAGGTGAGGGGTTTTACGATTTTCGAGAATCCCTCAATAAACCTACGGTAGTAACCTGCTAGTCCAAGAAAGCTTCTGATTTCTGGCACGTTCTGAGGCGGATTCCAGTTCAACACATCTTGAACCTTACCGGGGTCTACCATGATTCCTCCATCGGTGATAACATGTCCAAGAAAGGAAACCTCTTTCAACCAAAAATCACACTTGCTAAATTTAGCGTACAATTGGTTTTCTCTTAGCTTCTGTAGTACCAATCTCAGGTGTTCCTCATGCTCTTCTTCACTCTTAGAGAACACCAGGATGTCGTCAATGAAAACTACCACAAACTTGTCAAGGTATTCCATAAAAATCTTATTCATCAAATACATGAAGTATGCCGGCGCATTTGTCAACCCGAAAGACATCACAAGGAACTCATATAGACCATATCTGGAAGTGAATGCTGTCTTCGGAATATCTTCTGCTCGGATTTTCAATTGGTGATAGCCTGATCGTAAATCGATTTTGGAGAACACTTTCGCACCTCTCATTTGATCAAATAGGTCTTCGATCCTAGGGAGTGGATATTTGTTTTTGATAGTCACATCATTGAGAGCTCTATAATCCACACACAACCTTCTGGTGCCATCCTTTTTGTCAACGAAGAGAACAGACGCTCCCCAAGGTGACGAGCTAGGGCGTATAAAACCCTTACGTAACAACTCTTCTATTTGTTTCTTAAGTTCTTCTAGATCTTTGACATCCATTCTATAGGGTCTTTTAGATATGGGTGCAGTGCCAGGTATAAGCTCAATAGAGAACTCAATATCACGGTCAGGTGGCATACCTGGTAAGTCTTCCGGAAAGACATCTGGATATTCGCAGACGATTTTGATATCTTCTAACGCCTTTCCTTCTAGATGGTTGGCTGTACTCTCTTCCTTAGCTGAGCCAGTAGCAATAAATTCAATCTTGTCCCCTTGAGGGCTGGTTAGTAACACGGACTTTTTGGCACACTGAATAATTCCATCATATGCCGCTAGCCAATCCATTCCCAGAATTACATCAATACCACGGGATTTTAAGACCACTAGGTCGGATGGAAAATCTATCCCCAAAATTTTAAGATTGACCCGCGGGCACAGGTGACTAGCTTTCATCTCGCCGCCCGGGGAATTAACTAGTAACATCTTTCTCATAGATTGTTTAGGAATGTCATGTTTTGCCACAAATTGTTCTGTTATAAACGAATGCGATGCTCCAGAATCAAACAAAACTGATACAGGTGCAGAGTTGATGAGGAACGTACCGAGCACAACATCATTAGCTTCCTGGGCAGTATCGGCAGTCACGTGGTTCACTCTTCCACGTACGAAGTTCTGCTGGCCCTTGTTGCCTTGAGAAGACGGTTGAGCAGACCTCGGGGCATTGCTTCTCTGATTCTGGGGAGTCTGAGGGTTGCGTTTGGGGCAGTTATTGGCATAATGCCCCACTTCGCCACACTTGAAACATCCATTTGGTTGAACGGGGGTGACTGGGTGGTTAGCCCTTGCAGGTGCACCTGTGGCGTTGCCGGACCGATTCTGCTGCGGGTTGGGAGTGCGTGGTGCTTGTTGGTTGAAACGCTGAAACTGTTGAGAGGAACGTTGACCCTGTTGATTCTGCTGATAGCCTCCACTGTGTCCTCCGAAGCGGTTCTGAAACCCCTGCGATGAGTTGTAGCGAGGGCGGCTATTGCCACTAAATTGTCCCTGGGACTTGAACTTTCGCTTCTGCTCACCAAGCTCCTTGCGCTTGCTTTCCAATCCAATGGCCTTGTCTAGCAACATCTGGAAATTTGGAAAGGTGTGACTTTGCAGTTGATAGTTGAGCGGGCCTATCAGACCATTCAGGAAACGCTCCTGCCTCTTTTCATCAGTATCAACTTCATTAGGGGAGTAGCGAGACAGTTGAGTGAATCTATCCCGGTACTCACTAACGGTCATATTACCCTGAGTAATGCTAGAAATTCTCTCTGCTTGAGCTTCATCACACCAGCTG
Organism: Urochloa ruziziensis; assembly: GCA_015476505.1. Taxonomy (NCBI): domain Eukaryota; kingdom Viridiplantae; phylum Streptophyta; class Magnoliopsida; order Poales; family Poaceae; genus Urochloa; species Urochloa ruziziensis. The sequence continues at coordinate 30,659,144 of CM027123.1, read as the reverse complement.
GAATATGGTGTGTACGGAAACCAGTTCTGAATTCTTCCCAAGTGATGGTGTCAGGAGTCTCATGTGCAGTGGTGAAAGCATCCCACCAGTCAGATGCGGAACCTTCCAAACGACCAGATGCATACAAAACCTTCTCACGATCGGTGCATTGTGTCTGTTCCAGCTTCTTGGTGATGATCTTTAGCCAATCATCAGCATCCAAGGGATCAGCTGAGTGAGAATAAGTAGGAGGGTGATGACTCATAAATTCCCGGTGCTTGTCCCTGGGCGGTGGTGGCGGTGGTGGTGCATTTGGTGGCGGTTGGTTCTGTTGAGCTTGTAAATTTTGAACGACGGTGGTGAGGTTCTGTAGCAGTGCTGTCTGGTTTGCGAAGAACTGTTCCATGGCTGGATCCGGTTGGGGAGGCGGTGCTTGCGGAGTCGGTGGAGGTGGCAGTGCCGGGATCTGCTGGTTGATGATATGTGCACGCCTCTGACTTGGGACGTCCTGTCCTCCTCCAGACCTGGTGTTCACCATCTGATTTGTTAGGAACATAAGGCTCAGATCGGTGTAGACAAAGGAGTAAAGTATCATAAGTAATCAAAGATTGAAAGATTGACAAACTGTTCAGATTGTACAGATTCTGTCTCCCTTGCTAAATCAGTTGTAACTCTTAGATAGTGTATCTAAAAATCGTGTATTTTTACCAGGAGTTAGTTCATAAAATTCTGAAGCTAACCCAAGTTGAATCACCTCCATCCAATGTCTGTAGCTCGAGATATAAAATAAAGAAGCTAACTGGGTCAGGCTGTTCTGACAGATTCTCATTTCTGTAAAGACGGTTGCATAACTCACGAACTGAAAGTCCTAAAATCGCTATATTTTACCAGGAAGTAACTTATTAAATCCTCATTCCAACCCAATTGGTTTCATGTCGAACGGAGTTCTGAAGCTTCGGTTAAAAATCAAACAGTGCTGCCGTGTCTGAGAGATGACGTGAACAGAATGCATTGCTTGAAAGATGAAAGAAAAGGGGCTAAGATTTAAATTTAAAAGACTTAACCTATTTTATTTCAGGATGTATTTGCAGCCATCACACCACAAAACATCACAATCATAACAAAACTCCAAATCAACCATTGTTCAAACAGCAAACACTAACACATCGCACGTCCTCGCAGGAACGGTTCTAACGGAATAACTTGAGTAAAACTAAGCTAGGAGCCTAGCCTAGGAAGCCGGTGATAGAACCAGGAGTGCCATAGCGAAGCCTCTTGCGGGGTGGTGAAGCAGCGGGGCAGGGGATCTCCTCCTCTGCGCTCTCAGTTGGCTCTTGTCCGGCAAGTTGCGCCTCCAGTTGCGCAATCCTGGCGTTGGCCTTCAGCAGCTGGTCATGAGTATGTGCAAGCTCCGCGGTGGCTCCATCCAAGTCGGAGTTCAAAGCAGCAGTCACGCGAGTGAGGATGTTGATGCGGTCTTCTCCAGCTTCTCCCATCATCACGTTCGTCTGTTCGGTGCCTCTGGGACGACGAGGAAGGTGACGGAAGTCGGTGGTGCTCAGCTGAAGACGATGCTCGTAGCAGATGGACCATAAAGCCCTCCTGGCGGCTTCGCTGATGGAAGCGGCGTAGGTACCATGGGGCGTGTTGGAGTCGTGCATCGTACGAGACCTGAAGCCTCCTGAAGTCTCCCTGCGCTCACGGATGTGGATACGGGTGAAGTAGTAGTCGTCGACGGCGGGGTCGGAGACGCGCTGGGTGACATAGAGTGGCCTCACGGTGCTGCCCAACTCGTGCAGCACGTCCTCGAGCAGGGTAGAGATGTAGCCCTGTTCATCCGCCGAGGTGATAACCTCGCAAGTCGCCTCCATCTGCTGCTGATCATCACCTTGATTGCCATTAGCCTCATGGTCGTTGTCGGGGGCGTCGTTGTTGATGCTGTTGTTGTCGTTGTTGTGGTCGCCCTCATCATCGGAGTCACCTTCACCATCTCCGTCTTCATCCTCATCTTCGTCTTCATCCTCACTATCATCTTCTGTATCGTCGCCAGGGTCATCTGGATCTCCTCCCGCGGCAGCAGGTGCGGGGACATCTGGAACAGGAGCCGTAGGTGGTGTCGGGGCTTCTTCCTCTAGTGGTACTGGTGATGCCGGAGCCGGTGCTGGCGAAGCGACGGGGGTCACCAGCTGTCCGTCCGGTCCAATCTCCAGAATGCGGCCATCCTCCGTCTCGACGTAGAAGTACATCTCGGCTGGTTCCTCCTCCACGGGAGAAACAGGAGGAGCTGGCTGAGGAGGGGCGATGCGAACCTGACGTCCTCCGGTACTCTTGCGAGCAGTTTGCTTGGTCCTGGCCATCTGACAGATTAAGAAACAACTCAGAAATATGTTGAAAATAAAAGATACAATTAAATCAAAATAAAATAGATTTTTACGCGGAAATAAGGAAGTGTTTTTGGAGCTGAATGGCTTGCTAGATCATGAATCCTTATTTCGACCATTTCTATCTAGGCTAGCGTCCTGCAGTCAACATAGCTCTGATACCACTTCTGTCACACCCGATTTTGAAGACCAAAATCGAATGCATAGCATATGTGCGCCAGGATACATTTACACACATATGTTGACGTCATCAGTGAAAATATCATAAGACCATGTTCAAAACGTAAAGATAGAATAAGTACTTTATTACACTCTCACGGAAGACTCGAAGGTCTTTAAACGTTTAACGATAACTTAAAGCGTAAACTGCAGCGGACTTCTCCCACGGCAGTTGACTGGTGAACGCCTGCCTTAGAAATCTTCAAAGTCATCGAAGAATCCCTCAACATCCGAATCTTCTGAACAGCAGTTGGAGCAAGGGTGAGTACACTTATGGTTGGTACTCAGCATGTGGGGGAAAATGCAAAGCTTCCAAGGAAAGGCTAAGGTTTATGGCGATTAGCATTTTTAGTTGGTCATATTTTATTAGCAAGCGCCTATTTACTAAGTACAAGTTTATACCAACCCTTTAGAGATAAAGAAAACCATAGCAACTCAGAATCAAAGAAACCACAATTTATTTTCATCTTCCAGTTTAATTATCATGTGAGGGTCCAGGCCGCTCTTAACCGTGAGCACGGCTGATATATCAGTTTTAAACACTCTGCAGAGGTTGCACACTTTCACCATAAGTAGTGTTTCCCATGTCGCCCGGGTTTGCAAGGCCCTTAGACACTTCCGAGGTGAATGGCTAGGGATTCACATTGAGGTTTTCGCCAAATAAACTTAGTACGAAATAACCCGCTAAGGTTTCTAGTCACCGCAGAGCATAACCCTCCCTAGTGGCCAGCACCTTAACAAAGGCTGCTACCCCAAGAGGACCGGGCTATACCCCGTCGATGCCACCCCTCTGGCCCTTTTCAGGTAAGATTATAAAGCACTAAATCCACTTGGTTAATTGCCAAAGTCAGAGCCATATGACACTTATGGATGCACTGTTTTCCCGGGTGGTTCTCCATGTTCCGATTAACAAAATGTGTTCTTGCAATTACCAAAGTTCCACATAAATAAATATCCAGCTTAACATTTTTTTTCCAAAAGAAACCACCATAACCATATAGCAACTAGCATTTCTACCCAACATAAATTAAAACCCGGTTTGACAAGGTATATGGGAAAAATCTAGGCAATCCTTAACATAGGACCCGTCAAGTTTATGCAAAACATATGTAAATATAAAGGTGAATTTAGATGACATTTCTGGGTTATAAAAAGAATATGTGAGGGGGGGAAAGCCACTTGCCTTCCTCTGCAAACTGCTGTTGGTCCTCTTCAAAGTGCTGCACTTGCCCTTCTTCGAAGTTCACGTTCTCTACACGAGCACACAAGTAATACAAATAAATAAAAGAACAGTACACCAAAAATAATAAACAAAACAAAACAAGCACATAAAACTGATCCTTACGCAGAGACGAATCCGTGAGCGCAAGAATCGCTCAAAACGGAGTTAAAACGGCTAAGATATGAGCTAAACAAGGTTTAGGGACCTGCTGGTAAGAAAACTTAGTTTCCAGGGGCTAAACTGAGAAAAACCGAGGACTAAACTCTATTTTAGGCAAAACTGGAGGGCTAACGCGCAAAAGAACTAAGCTGGGGTGGCTGACAAAACAGAAAGACAGGGGCTAAAACTAAAGAACCAGGGGCTATTTTCTAATTATTTTGAACTAGGCTGGACGGCGCTGCAATTACCAGAAAACCCGCGGCGGGGTTGACCGGTATTGACCCGGGTCGGATTTGATCCGGGCCGTTGGATCAAGGGCGGGCGGCTGAGATGCGCCCGGCGGGGTGCGGCGGCGCGCTGGCGGCGGGGGCGACGACGCGCGGCGGCGGAGGCGGCGGCGCTTCGCCGGAGAAGCGGCGGCCGTGAGCTAGGGAGCTCGGTTCGAGGTGCGGTTTGGCCCTGGAGAGAGCTAAGGCGACGGGGAAAAGCTTGAGGGGGTTCTCACCGAGGTTAGGGCGGCGGCGGCAGCTTACCCTTGAAGGGGAGGAGCGCGGACGGCGGCGGACTCCGGCGAGCGGCGGCCGGCGGCTTAGAGTGACGATTTTGGGCGGGGAAGAGGCTGGGGAGCACGGTGGAGGTGCGGGGGGTTATTTATAGGGTGCGGAGGGCAGCGGGGGCGACGCGAGGGGAGGGGAAACGGGGCGGCCGGCGAGGTGGAGCTCGGCGGCCATTAATGGCGCGCGCGAGTGGGGGGGGGGCCTTGAAGGGGGCCGTTACGGGTTCGAGGAGGGGAGGGGGCGGCGGTTACCGGTGCGACGCGGCGCCTCCGGGGAAGTAATGCGGTGCGGCGAAGGCGGAGGAGTGCGGCGGCCGGCCGTTGAGCGGCGCGGGCGGAGGAAGGGGATGACGAGCGGGCCCCAGCTGTCAGCGACGCGGGGAAGGCGGAAAACGCCCAGGCGGCCGCGGGGCGCGGGCGCGAAAGGGAGGCGGAAAAGAGGCGGGGCGCCTTCAGCGTCGGCGGGGCGCGGGCTGCGCGCTGCTGGGCCGCGGCTGGCCAAGTGGGCCGCGCGCGGTAGCGGGCCGCGACGCTGCTGTTGGCTGGGCCGCAGCGAGAAGAGGGGGGAAACGCTGAGCGGGCTGAGGAGTTAAGGGGGCAAAAGTGAACTGCTGAAGATTAAGCGAAAAGACATTCAAACTAAATTCGAATTCAACCAAATTTGAATTCGAACCACTCAAAAATTAAATGCAGCAGCATGGATGCATCAAACACAAGATGATCCTAAAACAAAAATTTAATATTTATTTTTTATTTTTTTAAACTTTTTGAATAACTTTTTGTGATGGATTTTTGGGTGTTACAGGGCCGCTTAGAAGGCGTAATACCCTACGTCCTGTGTGGTGATTGGTATTGATGAGATCGTGTGTTTTGGAGAGGGTCCCTGCCCAACCTTATATACACGGCGGGCTGGGTTACAAGGTCGCTTTCAAGTTGAATCCTAACCAATTACTACTCGGAGAGTGCTTTACAAGGCAATCCGAGTAGTTTACAAGTCATACGACTAGTTTCCATAACGACAAGAGTCCTTGCAGTACTCTACTTTTGTTCTTCACGCCTGGTACGACTCTGTCTGGAGACAATCCATGTGTCCCTGTGGGCCCATGGTCGTACCTCCAACACACGCGTCCCACATGGCCCCACCAACCACGTTGCGCTGTCCCTAACTCTATTCGTTCATCGCCACTTTATACCGCACGCCCCTCTCTGTCGCTCTTTCATTTTTTTCTGGCCTCTTCGACTCCTTATCATCCCAGTCGGCAGTCGCCGGTAGCCGGGCTTCTCGTCGTCATATGGCTCCTCAAGGCTCGTCGTCGTCGTCCCTCCTCCACGAGTGCTCGATGCCGTCGGCCGCTCCTTTCCTCGGGCCCGTCGCTGCTCGATCCCTTCTTCCGTCGCCCTTGTTGCCGACTGCGAAGGAGAAGCTCCAGGTGCGGTGGCCATGGCGGGGTAGCTCCGGGCGGCAGCCATGGGGGACGAGCCCTTCGTGGTGGCGCGGGACACGGTTGTCAGCGAGCTCCAGGCCGGCGGCAAGCTCTTCAAGGCGCACGCGGCTGCCAGCGAGCTCCAGACCGGCGGCGAGCCCTGCGCGGTGGCGACGGCGAGCTCTCCATGATATTGCAGTATAAGCTTTTGAATGTTGCAGCCGTATAATTTTGGTGTTGTATTAGTTTTATTTTGATGTTGCACAAATTAAACGAATGTCGTATAGCTTCAGACGGCGGCGAGCTCCGCGTGGTGGCGACGGCGAGTTACATATGGTGTTGCAATAGAGGCTTTTGAATGTTGCAGCCTCATAATTTTGATGTTGCATTAGTTTTATTTTCATGTTGCATGAGTTGAACGGATGTTGCATGAAACATGGCTCTGATGTTGCGGCGGGAATTTTTACTCCCGCATCCATATGTTTCACCGTGTTTGAATAGATGATTTTTGATGTTGCAAGCACCAATGTTAAATGTTGCAAACGTATATTTTCGATGTTGCAGTGACCTTAGAATCTTAGAATGTTGCATGAAACAAGTACTCGATGTTGCGGCGGGATTTTTCCTCCATAATAGATAGAACTTTTTTTCAAATCTTTCATTGATGTTGCAAGTATAGATTTTTGATGTTTCAGAAGCTGTATTTTGATGTTTCAACTGAGCGTCCGATGGGAAATTTCACCATCGGACGTTCGGGCGCTAGCACGCCCGTTTAGAAAATCGTGTTCAGGTTCAATTTAAGGTAGGGTGGTTCGGGCATTGCGTAAGCAAAGAAACTAAGAGCATGTTTAGTTCCTCTAAAAAGGGTGAAAAGCTAGTTTTCACCTAAAAATTGTGTTTATTTCTTCTCTCAGTGCGCGCGGCCTAATGCAAAATAATTTTCATCTTTTTACCCCTTTCACCGGATCTAAACACCCTCTAAAATTCTATTCGATTGTGCAGCGCAAACCTTGGCCTGAATATTACGATTGACAAAGTGTCCGTTCTTATTGTCTAGGAAACGTCTGCTTGGTAGTACCCGTTAGGTTGCAGTTGCCATTGCAGATTTAGCTGCTCAGATTCTATTGACAAATTCATGTTATACAGGTTTTTAAAAATTCTCCAAAATATTCCATGTATATCAAAAGTAATATAATACTCTGAAGCTTGGCGAGGCAACTAGGTTATGATGTGACACAACTACAGATGCCATCATTCGCATCGGCTCATTTGAGACGGTCATAATGAGCCGCTTCAAATTAGTTATTGGAATCGGCCTATTACTAGAGCCGGCACGAATAATACATCATATGCGCCGGCCCTAAATTAAGCCGCGTCGAATAATTTATTATTCGCACCGGTCCCGAAACCGAGCCTCTTCGAATAGCTTCAATGATTATTCGCGTCGGCTCATGTGTGCAGTTGAATATTCTAAAATTCGTAGATTTTACATATGAACTCGGATGGAGACAAACTTTACATCGAAATTATACGTTTCGACGAGATCTAAAACTTTGTAGTTGAAAATTTTATAATTCAAAATTGTTTAAATGTCCAAAATTGTGATGTTAGCATATCTTTTTGTCCTTAATATTTGAAGTTCGAGTTTTATTTGAAAATTCATAACTTTTTTATATGGAATCATTTAAAGAGAAACTTTACATTAAATTTGTAGGTTATGACCTCATCTTTGACCATGTGGTTGTAACTTCTTTCAATATCAAGTCATTCACCGTTCTGCTCTATTTCCCGCTCTCCCAAATTTGAAATTTGGGTTGTATTCTAAATTTTATAACTTTTGCATACGGTCTCAAATTGAGATAAACTTTATACAAAATTTGTATGTTTCGACGAGATTTACAAGTTTGTAGTTGAAAGTATTTTGATTTAAAATAATTTAGATGCCCAAATAATAGATCTAATATTTAGCAAATAAGTGTCAAAAAGGAATTTAACTCTCTCATGTACTCCCTCCGTCCCTAAATAACTGTCTTTCTCACTTCCCGAGAAAAAACTTTGTTCAATTTTATATTAAAATGTATTATTATTTATGGTACGTAATTAGTATCATTGGAAAGATCTTTTCATCTAGTTTTTTAAAAAATTTATTTCGAGATACAAATATTATACATATTTTCTACAAATCAAGTCAAACTTGTGGCACGTATACCAACGACGACACTTAAGTAGGGACGGAGGGAGTATGTAGGAAAGACATCTAGTTAGGATGGTCAAAAGGGGTAGCGTGACACAGGAGGTCAGGTGTTCAAAGGCTATGTACCGCACACCCACGTATCTCGTGTAAAATACGTGTGACTTGTGAGTTGGGATGGCCTCCAAGCTCACGAAAAAATACTTTTGCTATTTTTATTTATAATTTTCTATTTTTGCTATCGGCGCTGGTGCGAGATCCATCTGTTAGAAATAACTAGTCAAACATGCCTGCTCATGGTGTCGGATAAATCACCAGTGCGAATGAGTCTTTCGCGACGGCTTCCATGAGGATCTTTGCAGTAGTGTGGCATGGTTTCCAAATATCACATTTTCTTTTACTAGAGATTTCTGTTAACTATATTACATTAGATAGATCTGACATGATATTGTGCAATTAAAATATTTCTGATGATGAGCCGATTTAAACTAATTTATATTTTTGAACTTCACGAAAAAATATCAGGTCTTCTAACTAAGACTGAAATAAGTCTAACGAACAAAACAAATCATATTTTTGTGAAGAGAGAAAGATACTATAGAGAAAACTAATTTATTCACTGGTTGAACTCTCGAAATCGAGACGTTACTAGTTAGGTCAACTTACGAGCTATATCTATACTAAAAAGGACGACGAATTTGACGGTCAGAGAATATTACGTGTTACTCTTGCCCCTTCAACACCGTCGGATTTTATTTTATGATGATCGAACGCTCGAGATTAATCTAAAGAGTTCATATTGACTATATCACTCCTATACCGTCGGATTTTATGATAATTGAATGCTCTAGATTAATCTAAAGAGTTCATGTTAACTACATCACTAATTTAGTTATTTTTTTCAAACACGTGCCTGTGGCACGTTCCCTTCTACTAGTATTAATAAACAGTATAACAATGAGTCATAGGATTATCCAACCAAATTTTATGGGATCGCTCATGGTAAACTACCTCAGGATTCTACTGGTTCAGGAGAGAAGTGGTTTGTAGTCTCTAAACACGAGCAATTGTATTTTTTTTAAATACTCCCGGAACTTGGAAACAATAGTACAGCCAAACATGAGTGCACTCATCAATGAACGAAGCATGTTCCCACCTCCGTGACTCAGAGCATCTGCAGCCGACCGAGAAAACCTATTCCCCTATTACTTGAGAAAGGGGATCGAGAAAACTACTTTTTAGCATATAGGAGATGGGTGCTTTAGCACACTGAGAAAAATATGTCCCCTATATTAACAAACACATGTAGAGCTACAACCACAAAAGATCAAGCCACTACCACACCGGATCCAACAAATAGCAAACTGACACATGTCCTATCACACTCATCCCATGTCCATGGCTGCTAGAAGGCGTCGTGCACAACATGGTGCTAGAGGCGCTCGGTCGAGGCAGGCCGAGGGCACCCGCGTAGGCGAGACAATGATGGCGGTGGCAATAGGCGTCAGCGGGGCAGGGTTGGACGACCAGCCGGTGCCATGGGATCGGACGCCCACGCAGCCACGCAGCGGCCGGTGCGGCAGGTCGGGCAGGCGGCCGGCGTGGCGTGATTGGGCGGCCGGTCGGCGTGGCGGGGTCGGACGCCCGGCTAGCACGGCGAGCCTAGGCGGCGGCGGGCGTGGCGGGCTCGACCTGCCGGCACGGCAGAACGGCAGGCCGACGCAGCGAGCATGACGGAGGAAGAGAAAAGAGGGAAAAGGGGATTGATAAAACAGGAGGGTTGGTTGAGAGAAAAAAAGGGAGAGGAAGATGAATAAAAGGGGTTGAGAAAATATAGGGAAAGGGGGTCGTTTTCTCAATCTGTTGGAGCACGTTTTTTCCACTTTAATCCCCTTTATGGTTGGATATAGGGAAAGGGATTGGTTTTCTCAATCTGCTGGAGATGCTATTAGGTCCCATTTGGATCCAAAATTTGATTTTTTTTTTTAGAATCTAGATTTTAGATGCATTTTCAAATGGGTAAAATTTAGATATCGACTTGTTTGGATTTCTAGATTCTAAAATCCAATTTCTCAAATGCGCATGCTACGATTCGTTTGTTGGAAGAGTGGAGAATGGGACAATGAAGTAATTACCCCAACGATGAGGGTTAAAATTGTAAATTACATGTGTAGAATCTGGTGTTAGTGGCTCTTCTTGAGTTGCTTCTAAGATGTTCAGAATCTGAATACTAACGGTAAAAAAGAAGGGGGCCCAATCACAATGGCAAAATTGTCTTTGCCAATTTTTCTTTCTTTAAATAAAAAAATCTTCTATCTTCTATAGAAGCTAAAGAGAGTACATGCAAGGGGGGCAACCCCATTATTTGAACGAAGTGTAGACAGAAATACCGAATATGGAGTGACGATAAAGACACCCAGCTATCTACAAATTCTATTTGTTTAATAGACCTTTGTCAATGGAAAACCTTTGTCAATGGAAAGACAGTGCAATTAGATAAAAAAGAAATAAAATAAGGACTTTTGTTGGATTGGTACGGCATAAATGCAATAAAAAATAGGACTAAGAAAAAGGGAAATTGTGTCTAACTAAGGTACTAGCGACCCTCTCCTACTTTTTTTCATTTAGTTCTCAATTAACTCAAAGTTAGTTCTTTATCCTTAAAGAATTCTGCTTTTCTTAAAATATCATAAACCGTTTTTGTAGGTTGAGCACCCTTTCATGGAAATAGAGAATAGCCGGAACATTTAAACAAGTTTGATTCTTTATTGGATCATCAAAACCCACCTTTTGAAGATCTCTTCCTTCTCTTCGAGATCGAACATCAATTGCAACCATTCGATAGATAGCTTATTGGGATAGATGTAGATAAACAACCCCTCCCCTAGAAACATATAGGAGGTTTTCTCCTCATACCGCTCGAGAAAATGATTCTAATTTCTGTCTATAATACAAGTAAATATAAATTGGATTGTGACTTGCATTAATTTCCTTAAAGAAAAGAAAAAACAAATTTCATTTATACTCATGACTCAAGTTGGCTAATTTTGACTGACAGATTTCAAAAGAAAAACCTTTTTGACAGATTTCAAAATAATATAGACCATAATCTATCCCGTTTGCATCGTGCATTCTAAAAATCTGACCTAATCCAAACGGATCTTAGAACGATCTCATACAAACGGTAAAACTGCCAATGACCATGCGGCAGCAAAGGTTGCCAGTGAATAATATGCTGGTGAAACGGGAGAGAGAGTGGCAGCGATCATCTACATACGGCCAAACTGTCCACGCATACTTTAGAAAAAGCGCACCTGCAGACGAAATAAATGTATGGTCCAGAAAGTGTTCGTTTTGGCCCACGGGCCAAGGTCAAAGTGGGGCGGCCCCATGCTGCTCTCTCCTGACGACCTTCTTCTATGGTCCAACCCGTCCGTTCCCACACACCCGGGGGACCAGACCAGCAGAGCCAGACCCAGACCCATGCCAGGCATTTTCAGAGCACTAGCATAAAAAACACAAGACGCTCCCAGCTAAGAGTGTGTTTAGATAGAGAAAAACGAGTAAAAAGTATGAAATAAATGTTTTTATGGAATCGTATATAGGCCCTGTTTAGATGTTTCGTGAAATTTTTTTCGAACATGTTCCCTCACATACATGGCATATTAAATGTAGTCGAAAAAAATAACCCATTATATGGATGGAGTGTACTTCGCGAGACGAATCTAATGAGCCTAGTTAGGTCGTGATTAGACAATAAATTGCTACAGTAAACATGTGCTAATGACAGATTAATTAGACTCATTAGGTTCGTTTGCGCTTTACTGACAGAATCTGTAATTAGTTTTGTAATTAGTCTATATTTAATACTTCAAATGTGTGCCCGACATACTCGAAAAAATTTCGCGAAACATCTAAACAGGGCCATAGCGATAAAAATGAACTGACACGAATCTCTAGGTAGATAATTTTTCGTGAAAATAGAACGCTTTATCATGATCTAAACACGGCCTAAGCTGCTCTGCTGCCATTGGATACGATTTGGCACGCCCCACTGCCGGCGTTGTTGCTTAGAAATTCTACAGCATTGTGTGCTCTACGTTGACCTATGTACTGCTACTGTTTGCTTCTTGTGTGTCCTCTGATCAGAACACCTTGCCGAGTTATGCTTGACGAGGCGCTCCAGCAGCCAAGTAGTCCAAGACTGCCTAGATGGAGTAGTCCATGACTTCATGCTCATGCTGTTCCATCTTCACATACGCTGGGGACCTTTCTAGTTAAAACTGAAAAACATTGTGCCGATAATGTGGGTTATGTATCTAGGGAAGAAGCCCATGATTTCAAACACGTCTATCCTACCCTCGGTTCCTTCCTTCACCACACCCGTAGTGTCTATCTGTACCGTGCGGACAGCGTGCCGAGATCGATCGGGTCAGGCTAAGTCCTTGCTCCGGCAGCAAAGACAACGCAGCGGCGCCGGCGCGCGGGCACAAGTCAAAAGACAGCCGGAGATAAGCGCGCCATCCGGGCACCCACTCATGCACGTAGTACGCGGCGCCGCCGTACCGCTACGCAGCGCGGCAGCAAGGCTGGCCCGGCCGGGGTTTGGGCGACTGCGCACGGCACATGCAGCGGTTTGTGGTTTGGCATGGGATCAGCTCGACGACGACGCTACGGATGCCACACCAACCAGGAGCCGGCACTCCCGGCGCGCGCGGCGTCTGGAACGGTTGCGTGCGCTGGAAATGAGGACGGGATCGACGGGTTTCGCGCTGCCGAAGAAGCAGAGAGTGCTATCGAAAGAGTTGGTGACGTGCGGGGGACATTGTTGCCGACAGTACGTCCATGGGGTGGGGTGGCAGCCCCGTGCGCGCCTTCTGTGTACCGTGAACCGCACCTTCTTTGGGCCTCACCTGTAGGACCCTCTGCTTCTCTTCTCTACCGTCAGGTAAGTGATGAACACATTACCACGCATGAAAATAATAACAAGGGGCATGTTTGGATGGTGGGTAAATGAGATAAATGGGGCAAATTTGCTTCAATTTGCCCCAAAGGTGCCAAACACATAGGGTAAATGGGATGGGGCAAATGTTTTGCCCCCCAAATTTCATTTGCCCCTAAACAGTGTAAATTGAAGCAACTATTTACCCCTTAATCCAAACACCCTATGAGGCAAATTTGTTAGGGGCAAATAAAAGTGGCAAAACATTTGCCTTAAGGTAAATATTTGCCCCCTCAATCCAAACAGGGCCAAGGGGCATGTTTGGATGGTGCGGTAAATGGGGGCAAATTTGCCCCAATTTACCCTAAATGCGCCAAACATGTAGGGGTAAATAGAGTGAGACAAATGTTTTGCCCCCAAATTTCATTTGCCCTAAAGAGTATCAAATTGGGGCAACTATTTACCCCTCAATCCAAACACCTCATGGGGCAAATTTGTTAGGGGTAAATAAAAGAGGCAAAACATTTGCCTTGAGGTAAATATTTACTCTCTCAATCCAAACAGGACCAAGGCTTCATTGGTTCAATGTGGTGAGTTTTTTTTAATGAACAATCTAGTGACATTTGATTCACATTTTATTTTATACATGAGTGATGGAACTGGGTTCTTGTACAGGTGATGGCTTGTTTTCTGTTTGAAATAGCAGCTGAATTCTTGATAATATATACTAATGATGATTCTTATAGGTAAAATTCATAAACTCTCATAAGCCATTTCAATTTTTACACTACCCTTCATAAGTCATTTTATTGTAAATGCTCACTAACAATTTTGTTGCAAAAATCACATATGCAAATTTAACCAAATCAACCTGTTTTAGCCGAGATACAGGCATAGATTCACTACAGGCAAGATAACAAAGTCAAACTGGCCCAAGTGCTTATTAGGTTCATTTACCATTTTGTATTGAACTTCTTTTACAAATAGTGAAACAGGGTCTGACAGTCTAATCTCTCTTCGGTAATTCATTCTGTAGAATTTAAAAAAATGGAAGAAGTCCATTTTTGACCATCTAACTATCGTCTCGGTTTGGTTTTGACCATCCAACTTCAAAACCAGGAATCTTTGGCCATCGAACTCTCAAAACCGTTCAGATTTGACCATCGGACGGTTTTACTGGGCAGTTTTGCTAACATGGCGTCCACGTGGCGGTGGGACCAACCTGTCAGGCATCCTCCCTCCTCTCTCTATGGCGTCCACGTGGCGGTGGGACCCACCTGTCAGGCCTCCTCCCTCCTCTCTCTCTTTTCTCTTCTCACTGTCCTCTCTCTTTCTTCTACCTCCTCCGCCAGCCACCTATAGAAGTCAACGAGGCCACGCTGGAGCTCCATGTCCTTCTCACGGAGCTCGATCCACGCGCGCTGGAGTGGATTCGCACCCTCCTCTCTTCTTCTCCCTCTCTTTCTTCTCTCCTCTCTAATCCTCGCTGGCCACCCCTCTCCGCCGTCACAAGTTGCTCGCCCCAGCGCCTCCCCTCCACCGTCCTCGCGAGTGCCGACGCTGGCGCCTCCTCTGCGCCGCCCGCCGCCGCTAGCGGTCGTCCGCCAGAGTCCAGAGAGGCTGGCTGTGGGGCAAATCGAGGCCGGCTGCCGTGACTCGCGAGATCCGACCGCCGCGACCCATGAGCTTCAGCCGCTGCGAGCTAGAGCTCTGGCCGCCAGAACCCGCGTGCACCGGTCGCCGCGACGCGCGAGCTCGAGCTCCAGCTTGCCGCGACGCACAAGCTCGAGCTCCAGCCACTGCGACTTCGATCTCCGGCCGCCGCGACCCGCGAGCTCTGCCCACCGCCCCGCGCCGGCGGCCGCCTCCACCTCGCGCCTGCAAGGGTGGAGTGGCAACAACGTGTGGACGTGGCTCCGGTGGCGCCTGTGCAGCTCGGATTGCGGGGACAAGGCCCGGGAGGCTTCGGCGAGGCGGCGACGAGTGGTGCGGCGCCGTGGGCACAGGAGGGGAGAGATGGGGTGAGAGAGGAGAAAATGGCCCCACTGCCACGTAGACGCCACATCAGCAAAACCACCCAGCAAAACCGCCTAATGGTCAAATCTGAACGGTTTTGAGAGTTCGATGGCCAAAGATTTCTGGTTTTGGAGTTAGATGGCCAAAACCAAACCGAGGCGATAGTTCGATGGTCAAAAATGGACTTCTTCCTAAAAAAATGAGGTTATACTCTTAGAGGTAGCTAATTTTGATAAAGACCACATTACCGGCCCGCTATTTTTTAAAACAAGTTGAATCGATCTGTGTGGGATGTAACAGAACTAAATAGGTGGGTGGATATTTATAATAAAATTATTTATGGGAACAATGTCAAACCTGAAATGGCTTATAGGATGTTTATGCAATTTTGCATTCTTTTATACGGTGAATAAGTCAATTATACACCTCAATTTTGTTTTAAAAATGGTGAATTGAGATCCTTGTGGACGAACCGTTCGGTATCTTTGTCTTACCGGTGTTGCCAGCACCGCATCCAACTTGGCAACTTGGTGTTGTATACAAACAATTTTACAGGCAAATGTTTTCCTTAAATACTGCCAAACAAACTTAGACGCTCGTATATATGTGCACGAACTTACCTCTATAAATCGAAGAATGCACATCCTACACATATTAGCACATCCGAAACATTGAACAGCCGGTGCCAAAGACTACCCACGCTGCTGGAAAAACGACCTTCGGTACCGGTCACAGGACGACTTAGCGTCGGTCACTGTAACCGGTACTAAAGGTCCGGCACTAACGTGTCGCACGTTAGTACCGGTCACAACCAGCCGGTACTAACGTGCGACTGTTAGTATCGACTGGTAGTACCATCCAGTACTAACCTGCGTGACCCCACGCGGAGCATGGCAGCCGGTAATACCAGCCGCACTAATCTCTTTTTTTCTTTTCTTTTTTAAGTTTTCTTTTATTTCTTTTTTGATTTTATATGTATTTGTATCAAATGCGACTACGTACTTGTACTACTGCATTGCACGTATTTATATTACGACAATATCACATTAATATTATATATATACATACATAAATATATAATATATAGAGTTTACTACCCAACACTTGAAAGATCCAACAAAATACACGTTGTATTTGAGATATTACAAATTACACATGCATCAACGAAGTGACGATACATATCAAGTGTCGCTGACGCTTTCCTTGGGATCGTCATAGAATTTCCCGTTCTTATCTATGACTTGATCGAGCAGGAATCCGCAGATAGATTGTTGAATTGGCCTGACCCGAGCTTCTTCGATGAGGTCTTCTTTCATTGCCCAACGCTATAACATTTCCAAGGAAAACATGATAATGAAAACTAATGAATTAAAATTAATCAGCATAATTGATTGTGCTCACGTACCTCGAATGCTTCCAGCGTCATTTGCCCCTTTTCACTTACAAAGTTGTCGATCCACTCGCATACGTAGTATCCATAACAGGTGGTTGCCTTGCTCCTGTCTCATGCACTATAGGAAAATGAGTTATGGCATAGAAAATAAAATGTTTATTACGAATGACACAAGATTTGAGAATTTATTCATACCGTATGGTCACTTCTAAACTCAAGTGGGTCGAGTTTGTCTTTTATTTATAAGTGTTTCTGGAGAAAGCGAACTCATGCCTTGTTGATCAGGTCGATGAGGTCTTGGTACTCTGCTCTAGGGTGCCTCAATGAGTCGTAGATCCAGACCGTGTGGGTATCCATCTCAATAGCAAATAGTATCCAGTGAAGTTGTTCATATACATACGCAAAAGCAATCAATTAATGTTGATTATAATAGTTATTAGTTAGTATTATTTTGAAGGTATTGAAAAAGTGGCGAAGGACTCACTGATGAGTGTATGGCAAGAAAATGAATGGACGCATGCTTTGCTTACGCACGCCCCTGTATATAATATCGACCACGTCACAAGAATGTTTCTGTACAGTTCGCTCGTGTATAATATCGGCGTCCAAGAAGCCGATGTTGTGGAACCTCTTTTGGCGGGAAATTTTAATTTTTTCCTATGGAAAAATAAAACCATAAAAGCAGGTGTTGACGTTTCTTAACGTTCACAGAGAAATCTGCAAGCGTACAGATATCATCGTAGCTCTCCCCTAAGAGTATTCCAAGGGTATCGAATCCAAAGAACGTGTGTGCTCTATCTAATGCTAATGACCCAAGGACACACCGCTAATTGAGGCACCACAACGAGTGGCAGAGGGTAGAGAGAATACCTATAGTTAAAGTTCTAACGTGAGTTAGGTCGATCTGTGAGCTCACACTTGCTTCGGGCACCGACTCCTCCCCGCATCCACAGAGAGTTCTGTTATTACAAAATCACTCTACGACTTAACTGAACGTGGGGAATTCCAAAGGGTCCAACGGGGATGTCACCACCCATGGCCTACCCCGGCCAAACCATGGGATAAGATGTGCAATCGAAGTGTAACCCGTAACTAGGCACCATGCCTACTTTAGTGATTACTACTATGGCTTGACCGGTCTATGCACGCACGGCTGCACCATAACACTCCGTACTAAGTACGGAGCGACGAACCCACAAGCGGGAGATCAAACTCACTCACTAGACTCACACTCTTTCTAGAACTAATAACCACTACAGTATATCATTAGCATACAAGAGGGCACTCAAGCCTTTACCATGGGCGCAAGGGTATATCACTAGCATATGAGCATATAAGCCAAGCACATGATCATAGCAACAGGGTGAGATTACTCAGGCAACAAAGATAACTCTAAAGAAGAAATCATGAATGCGACTTTAGTCTAATTTAGAAGAAATGCAAATACTCACTTTACTCTAATTAGAAGATCACCAGTATTAGTAGAGGTACAAGCTACAAGGAGAGTGTCAACACCTTGTCACTCCTCCTAAACACCCCTCACTCTCTCCCTAACTCTCTAAGCACTAAACACAAGAGGAGCTCTCAAAGTTGGATGGTGAAGTGTGTCCTCAATTCAGCCCCCTCCTCTAGTATTTATAGGCAAATGGAGTGGGTAGGTGCCTTGGGGAGTGGAAGTTCCTCAAGGGAATATTTCCTGAATATTCTCCTCCAATGCTTCTCGTTGTGACATGTGGCATGGACCTACGGTTTAAGGCGGTAACTCCTTAGATACCTGCCACAACCGACCTTAGGACAATGTCTCGAGGACACACGTGCAAGCTGAGCCAGAACGGGGCCAGGGCCAGTTCTCAACTCCGCCGTTCGTACCCAGCTTTGGCCAGGTGACTGGTATGTGGGCCCTCGAGCTTGTCCCAGATGTGTGGATTCGAAGTGAGGTGTTTTACTCCCTCTTGTGGGCCCATGGATCCATGTGCCTTGCTCTGATATGGTCGGAAGTGTGTTTCTTGCTCTTATGGGGCCATGGATCCATGGGAAGCCTATGTAGCAGCCTCTAGTTGGTTGGAGTTGTGCTAGTTTGGCCACATAGATGCATTCTCACTTCAATTCCATAGCTAAATGACATGCATACAAATATTCACCAACACTCGTGGAACTTGTTAGAAATAACTCCACCACTATGTTTATGATCATATTTTATGTGTTTTATGTACGAGTTGACAGCCTAAAGTTGGCACTTAACAGCCGTCAATAACACCCCCACACTTAGCATTTGCTCGTCCTCGAGTGAAGGAGAAAGGGCTAAGGTAAAACATGATTCCAAAGGTATAAAGCGAGGATAGGGGACATTCCAAGCCTTACCTTGAACTAGTGAACTTCAAAGTGTCTATCTTGTCATCTTGGGTAGTTGAGGAATAGAACGGTTATGATTCAAGTCACTTCAACTCTGTATGTCAAGTAGCTTGGGATTTTTCAATAAGTTTAAAAAACAAACCTTGCACTGCTCCTCATTTGATTCTCTCATGTCATACAATGTGTTTATATCGTCACCATGGCATTACGTTGCCTTGTTTGCATCCTGCTTCTAATGATAGCTATATGTGGAGCTCAATATAGGGTATGAAGATAAGGCATACTTGCATCACATGTATTGCAAAGTCAAAGAGTAGATCCAAGAAGAAATCAAATCACACAATCACATCAAGATGTGCACATGCATGAATATGGTGGATGGTGGATGGTGTAAAGAACTCCTTTTTGTATGATCCATCTCTCTCCTTTGCTTTCTTTTCTTTTGGAGACTTGGGCTATCTTTTTTTTTGAATGACATGCCTTTTGAGCATGTGGCATACCTTCTTTGGGTATGCATCTTTTATTTATTTTTGACATGCCTTATGAGCATGTGGCATACCTTCTTTAAGTTTGCATCCTTTTGTCTCTTCGTTTTTTGTATAGCCCAAATCCCTTCTTGCAAGGATAACTCTGGAGAGACAGGTCATGAAACAATATGGAGCTTTATTTTGTGGGATGGATGGATAGTACAATGCTAACTTCGTGTGGAAGCTAAGCAGGCAGGTGGCTTACCATTTACGCAGGCTTCCACCCTTGGAGATCTACAAAAGGTGCCCTTCACCCCGCCCACTCAAGACACACCATCCATTGGAGAGAAGAGAAGACTCATGATGTAGTCCACTATCTTAAAGTTGAGTAGGGAGAGTAGTGGGTGAGTGCTTAAGTGACAAGCCAAGCTTGTAGAGGGAGTTCAGGAGTCATCTCGGGCTTCCCTCAACATTGTTCCGCCCCCGAGGAATAAAGTTTAGAAGATATCTTCAGTAAGTTCCTCAGTCTATTGCCTTCGTATCTCGCTAGTTTTACTCTTTACTTTCATCAATTTACCTTCTCTATCTATGATATGCGGTCGCCCTAGGCAAAAAAACCGAGAACCGAACCAAAAGAACCGGAACGGAATCGGAACCAAAAGAACCGAAACCGAGAATTTCGGTTCCTGTTCCAAAGGAACCGAAATACCTCGGTTTATTCGGTTCGGTTCTCAGTTAACCAAAATAAACCGATCTGGACAATTTAGCCCAATAGCAATACTAGCCCAACTAAGGCCCAAGAGGGCAAACCCTAATATTCCTCACTGGCTCCCTCTCACCACTTCCACCAGTCGCCTCCGACTTCCCCTCAGCCCCACTGGCCGCCTCCCCCCTCCACCTCCCCCCGTCACGCCCGTGACCGGCCGTCCCTCGAGGCCTCGAACCCTGCCGCCACTGGCCGCCTCCCACACTGTGCGGCTTTCCTGGCGACTGCGCCCTCTCCGGCGCTCCCTCCTCTCCCTGATGGCGGGTGCTCCCTTCTCTCCCCGATGGCGGGCGCCCTCTCTCCACTCCGCCGGTTGCCACCTCCCCCGCTCAATCCATCGGCCGCTGCCTCCCCCGCCCATTCCGCCTGGCCGCCCATCGCAGTAGTGCTGCCGCTCCTTTTTTCTGAATCCCAAAAGACTTCGGTTCCCTCAGGTAAAAACTGAACCGAACAGAATCGAACTGAAATTTGTCGGTTCCCACTCCTAAAAAGAACCGAACGGTTCCCATTTTCTGAGAACCGAATTTGCTAAAGAACCGAGGAACCAAACTGATCGGTTCGGTTCGAACTGAATGCCTAGGGTGAATCTGCGGGATCCCAAGTCTATGTGCGTAACAGCGATGCCCATTTGGGATTACCTCATAATTCTAGACAGAGGTCAGTAGCTGATAGCTTAGGCATGGTGCCAGTGCTGGCTAGCTACCTTGGGTTGCCTTGTACCCCACGAAACAGCAGTGGTAGGCGGCAGGTGGTGACAGCCCTGTCCGTCCTTCGTAGTCCACCACGTTCGGGTGTACGCATAACAGTAGTGCTAAGCCTGGAGGATCCCCTCTCTCACCCCATTTTGAGTTCCTCCCACTCTAGCCGTCGAAGCAGATCAGGTTAGATGAAGTTTAGTTGTCTGGGGTAACGAGTGGCTAACTATGGTATGAGTGTTGGAAGACATTCTGAGTTCGAAGACATTCATCTCAAGCCTCCCATCATACAGCCTCCTGATTGGATTTTTCCTATAAGGATCATGTGCAACGCTAGCAACCATACAGTCGGGACAGTGCGGGGTCAGTGCAAGAAAACTTCGTCATCTGAAGCCTTGGCAAGAGCTTAACAACAATGGAGAAGGAACTGTCTGCAGTGGTATTCACTCATGACAAGTTCGGACCCTACCTGATCAATGTCAAAGTGATAGCATACACGGACCATGTTACACTGAAATATCTTCTGATCAAGAAGGATGACAAGCCACAACTCATCCGTGGGATTCTTGCTCCTTCAAGGATTCAATTCTCAAATCATAAAGAAGAAGAGAGAAAACAAAGGTGTGGCATATCATCTCCAAGCATATAAGGTTAATCATATGAGATGATACTCTCTCGAGGGTCACTCCATTCAGACCAAAGGAAACAACCTTGGATTTACACACTAAGAGAAAAGGAATTCATTTGCCTTATCAGATTTCACCAATAGGATTCATATCATACTGGTTTACTCCACCGCTGCAACCTACAATGTGAGACCCGCAAGATTCTTGAGCGTAGGTTCAGCTCCCCATACGGGTGAACTATGGAATTTTTTCCTGTATAAACCTCGTTCTAAGGTTGGACAAACTGATCATCTATCCAACCAAACACAACACTCTAAGAGTCTTTGCGGAGCCAATGATGCTATACTCATTGACTCAACTTTAGTGGGAAGACTGACAAGCATCTTGGTGATCGTGGACTTGACATCCATATTGATTGAATCACTTCATGTTGCGACCGACTCACAAAACCCCATGAAGATGATTCAAGGGTGACATTTCCTAAATTTGTAATTCTAAGAGTCATAAGGAGATGGAGACTCACACTCCACCCTTAGAAGTACAACAGTGGGTTGGAAGTAAATCGCCAGGTTGCAACACCATACCATCCTCAGACAGTCAATCAGAAACGTCCACTGAACATCATGAACATTCTGACATGGAGCAGGGATGGAAGGGCAATCGCCCGAGAGAATTTACGCACACTGGACATCATTCCCATTAGAAGATCAAGACGTGAAACATAGAGGCCCAATCACCCGGAGTCAAAATGATGAAACAATTGGTTGAATTGGAGGATGGAGTAGGAAGGATTACCACAAGCTCCTGGCTTTACAAGGAGCGTTTGATGCAATGACATAATAAGTTGATCAACACCAAGCATTTTAATGAGGGAGACAAGGTATGACCTATTCCTGCATTTATTTGTTTGGTCATGAGAAGCTTAATAGTATATGAGTAGGAAGGATTTCCTTCACGCTTCTCCTCCAGGACAATGACAGGGATGATTTCAAGTTGAAAATATTCCTCGAGCCTGCAATACCGAAACTCAAAGTTATGGACTGCTATGAGTATCCGAGTTAGAACCACAGTCCATGGTCATGGCCAGACCTAAAATGTGTTGTCATCTTAGTATAGGTTTAGGTGCTGCAATTTCCCTTTTCATTTTGATTTCCCTAAGATTGTTTTCTAGCAGCACCCCCATATTTCCCTTGAATAAAATGTTGCTTACCATGCCTTTAGTGGTTGGTGCACACTTGTGCACCAACCACACCTCTGCTCGAACCCTACACTGACTGCGCAGGAAAACAAAATGAGCAACACACCAAAGAACCCCCTGGACGAAGTTGAGTACAAATCAATGCAACCAAGGGCCGGTCGGCTTCCATCAAGGCCGATCAGCCTCCTCCCGTGCCAAAATAACCACATTGCAGTCATCTGTTGAGATCCAACTACACACAGAGGTTTGAAATCCTTTTTCCTCTTTCCTTTCTTGGCTTTCATTCAAAATGCACATACGAGTTCATAACAATTAAAATTTGGATGAAACACCTAGAAAGAGATAGAATTCCCACATGTTTATCAAAGGTGCATATGTTTTATTTCCTTGCAAGTATCGATGTGCCTTTGGAACTTTATGACAGGATCACTTGATCTTTTGCTTATTGACCCTTACGATATAATGACATGAGAGGTTTGATCTTTTATAATGCAAAGTCTTGGAGAATTTCATTTTGAAAATAGAAAAGTGAGGCAACTCTCATTCATGCTCAACATTACCAAGTCCTATCCAGAGCCATAATATAAATGATGCAATTTTGAACTGTCACATAGCTATCTTGTACATTTTGAGCTTGATCAACCATCATGCCTTATGAGACATGCATATTCTTCCTAGCACTCTAGTCATCCACGTACACGTTTCATCAAATAAAATTTATCATTGAATAAAGTCCATCAAATGTGGTTCTCAAGCAGATCTTCATCCCCCTCAGAAAACAATGTTGGAAGTCCCACTCAAGAAAGAAGAAGAAGAAGAAGAAGAAGAAGAAGAAGAAGAAGAAGAAGAAGAAGAAGAAGAAAGGGAAAGATGGAAGAAGCTAAAATCAAATACCACTCAAGGACATTCATCATCCATCATCCACATTCACTTGCACTTGACCAAAGTCCATGGTTGACATGATCTCTTGGAGACAAGTTATTTGATCTCGCAACATAGATGGAAAAGATATGCATTCCTATCAATCCCTACCTTGAGCCCCACAAATAGCCTTGTAGAGGTAGGTGAGGCTACATGAAAAGCCTTTGTGAGGATCAAACACTTTGAGCGACTGAGTGGCTTGAGAGAATGAGAGTATGCCTCCATGTTTTGAAAATTATGCTATCCATTGATTTGTTTTGAGGTTCAATAGATGAAAGTGAAGGTGTTAGCCACCTGGAATCCAAGGTATGAGGGAAAGCTTTGAAATAATTCTTATGCATACTTTTGATTTCATGACCCGACGCTTTGCTTGATCCTCTGGATCTAACTCAACTCTTTGCTTGGGACAAGCAAAGTCTAGGTGTGGGGGCGTGTTGGTGGTCGTTATCGCAATGTTTCGCCACCAACATTCCATAGTAATTCAGGTTCACAATGAAATAAATTTGCATATTAATAATGAGTTCCACAAGTTTTGAATGATTTGTTAGTGCAAGAGCATACAGGTAAAAGAAGAGCCAAAATGGGCTCAAAGCCAGGCCAGCCGGCCTACCTTAGGCCGACCGACCCTCTACCCCCTCTTCTGGCCACGTCATTGATCCAGGGGACGGCTAACACATCAAGAATCACCCTGAGATGGGAGACCAAGGTCAGTTTGATCCGAGGACCCGAAAGGCCTAAGCCATGGATTGAAAAGCCCACCTACCTAGGATTTTCGGACAACTTCAACTTAACGCAACCAAAATTGCCTCTCCAAACAACATGCAACCGTTCATGAGAGAGTCGGTGCAACAGAGGGCCAAGAAGAGCTACGGCGAGGCCGATCGGCCTCCCCTAGGACGTTTGGCCTCCAACCGCCATAACTGACGCAAACCTAGAAACTACCGACCTCATGAGATCATCAGGAGTGTCCACGAGAAAGGCGGATGCCGAATAGACGACATCCCAGGCCAAACGTCCTAGGAGAGGCTGGTCGGCCCATTTTTGTGGCGGTTTCACCTCCCCTTTTGCGTGGAAGCTAAGTAGGCACGTGGCTTATCATTTACGCAAGCTTCCACCCTTGGAGAGCTATAAAAGGCGCCCTTCACCCCCATTCAAGACACACCATCCATTGGAGAGAAGAGAAGACTCAAGATATAGTCCACTATCTTAGAGTAGAGTAGGGAGAGTAGTGGGTGAGTGCTTGGGTGACAGCCAAGCTTGTAGAGGAAGTTCGGGAGTCATCTCGGCATTCCCTCAACATTGTTCCGCCCCTGAGGAATAAAGTTTCGGAGATATCTTCAGTAAGTTCCTCTGTCACTTGCCTTATTATCTCGCTTGTTTTACTCTTTACTTTCAGCAATTTGTCTTTTCTATCTATGATCTGCGGGATCCCAAGTCTGCATGGGTAATAGCGATGTCCATTTTGGATTACTTCATAATTCTAGACAGAGGTCAGTAGCTGATAGCTTAGGCGTGGTGCCTGTGCTGGCTAGCTACCTTGGGTTGTGTTGCACCCCATGAAATTTCAGTGGTAGGCGACAGGTGGTGACAGCCCTGTCCGTCCTTCGTAGTCCACCACGTTTGGGTGTACTCATAACAGTAGTGCTGAGTCTGGAGGATCCCCACTCTTACCCCCATTCTGAGTTCCTCCCGCTCTAGCCATCAAAGTAGATCAGGTTAGATGAAGTTAAGCTGTCTAGGGTAACGAGTGGCTAACTAAGGTTAAGCTCTCTGCACCCTTTTATCCTTTTCTCCCCTAGTGGGTCCGGTTAGAGATTTCTAGGCTTAGTCGCGTCTACCGTTTCTTGCATTTGACATCTAGGTTTTACTCCCCTGGTGAAAGGCTACAACGGTCTCCGTGCGCTTGCGGATTCGTTAGGCTAAGGAGTGCCAACAACCATAAGAACGACCGGTGAACCCATACCGTGACATTGATCATGCAAACTATTCAGTACATTAAACCATACTCTAATTGAACTATAGCAAAGTATAACATGTATGAGTGCACAAGAGCCTATGCTATCGAAGCAAGGGTATATGATTGACTCATGAGCGTATAAGCCAAGCAACTCATGATAACAAGAACACAAGCAAACACATCATGCATATCATGACAAGGACAAACAATATATAAAGAAGATATATCTTTGAAGTAAAGTCATCCTAAAACTAGAAGATATAAGAGCCATACCCTAGCTCCAATATCACCTGAAACTTGAATAGGGCTACTCTAGCCTAACTCTACTATGGAGGTTCGGCCAAAAAAAGGGTATGTTGTTGGCTCTTTCAATCCTTGTGCTGCACACGTGGTAGACTCTAATTCATCGAGGATGTGTTGCTTGGATCCATGACGGTGGATTTCTCTTTCTTTTATTGTAAAATCACCTACAACCAAATATTCTCCAAGGACATGTGGAACTACATTATTCGAAAGGGAAAATGCATGTAAGAAAAGCCAATCCTTCACTTTATTTGGTACTTAACAACCGTCAACGCCGATCGGCTCCGCTAACCTCAAACTCAGATCCAATCTGAACAACCACACCCACCCACCATATTTTCCAGACTGTGGGGAGTTCCAGGTTGCCACGCACGTGCTCCAACAGACTCAGGTCGACGACAATGGTGACTCTAGCTATACCACACTTTCCGGGCATGAGGTCTTTGTGTCTGAGGATCAGACAACCCAAGATTGGGAAACTGACTCGGCCGGTGACAAACGCTAAGAGGAAAACACCGATCGAGCTCAACATCACTTCTAGCAAGCCAACGCTCAGCCTGTGCCTGCCACAGCTATCGCCAATGCCACTGCGGCCACCGCTATCGTCGCCACCATGATTCTTCCTCAGCACGAGCCAAGAAACCGCCAACGCCCCAACAGGAACAAACGCGACAATCCTTGTGACTGACATGATTGATGGAAAGACCCACGTGACCGTTGTGATGATCTCCTAAATCGCTGCAATGACCCCTGGGAGCACCACATCGATCCTTGTAACCCTGATGCCGACTTCCGTAGGGCCCATGATGCTTTTAGGATGCCCCAAGCCAACATTATTGCTGCCATTGAGGAGCTGGAGCACATGGCTAACTCTCCCAAGGTTCGCCGATTCAGGGAATGCCTCGAAGATGCCCAAGAACAAGCTGAGCGACCGTCGCTGTCCAGAACATGGTCGGGCTGGGGAAACTCCATCCGCTCCGTGGGTAAAAGGTCTGATCATAACAAATCCGACCTAGATCGTCGTCGGCCAATGGGCCCAAGCCTGGCAGCCATCAACGAGGAGGTCGCCCAAAATTTGGAGGACCACTCAGCCAACAAACCCAAGCAGTGTAATCCCCACAAACATTGACAACCGCCGTGACAACCGCGCTGACCGCGAGGGAAAGGCGTGATGGTCAACGTCCCGAGCACGACCTTCGCGACTACCTCCACGGTTGTAATCGCGACATAGGAGCTGACCTCGACAATCATCACCATGACACAGATGCCAATGAACTTGAGTGATGTGCTCGCTACGACCGCGATATAATGGCCGACCCGACTGCTGGAACCTAGAGCCCAACACACAAGAAGATGAAGGCCGCACCATCAACGAGCTTATCGAGCATGAGAGATACAACCAGAGATATTGCGACCCCGAGGAACCTCGGAACCACCGACCAGGAATCGTGCCACACTAGTATGATGGCCGGCCAGCTACCTCACTACGAGAGCGTGAACCCGGACAATGGTGACAATGACTTCTCCGGTTTCACCACTATCACTCCTAGGCTCCGGACCATTACTTGGCCAGAGTCATTCAAGCCGACCGTTGTAGAAAAGTATGATGGTCGGTTCAACCCAAAGCTATGTCCTATTGGGAGAGGGGGCTAGGAGTGGACTCAGTGTAATTATATCACCTTAATGTAATTGTTTGGGACCAATAAATCTTACATTATTTTCAAAATAAACTATTACACATTTGTTCAAAGAAAAGGATGAGAACCGAGACAAGCTAGCCATCTCGCACGCCTAGATCTACAATTCACCTCCTATCACCTCACTTTTCACCCCCCAGGCTACATCACATCACACACCTGTGTTGCCCAGGAGGGGCGATGCAGGGTTAGGGTATTCTTTTATGTGTTCCATGTAGAATAGAATCCCTGCCAAACTATAAGCGACATGATCAGCTCATAGCTAACAAATTTCCATTGCCATAATTCTCTCCCATGTGTTGTTCCAGTATTATGACATGGGCGGCTCCCCATCCCCCTTGCCTCAACCCCCCGCAACAGCTCCTCCTGTGCTGGCTGCCGGAAATTCAGCGAGAACGAGGACAACGCCAGTGGGCCATCCCCTCGTTTCCCCTGCCCTTCCTCCTCCCATAGCTAGTTCCCTTTCTAACCCTCCCCTCTTTTTTTCTCCGGTGTCGTTAGCTTGCAAGCGGCCAGATCCATGATGGAAGGGGCCATATCCGTGCGGAGGTTGACCGGATCTGCACTCTACTAGTGGTTCTCAACCGATTCCAGTGGTGGGCGGGGAGGACCTCTCTGTCGATGCTAGTGCCATGGCGGCAGGAGGTGCCTCCATGTGTCCTCTGCCCCTCGTCATGGGCACCATGGCTAGGTTCTCAGGCTGCTATCCAGCGGTCCTTTGCTCGCTGGGGCACGACTCTAGGTGGCTCCGAGGCCGGGGTGACTATGTCAATGCGACGACCTGTCACACCCGGTTTTCCACAGAAACCCGAATGCTGCCATATGTGTGCCCAGGAAGTCCACACAACACATATAGCTTACAAATATGGTATTACAGAGAACACAATGCTCGAATAAAACAAATTACATCAGAGTTTACAGAATTTACACAGCGGAAGTCTATCTTATTGAACATTATCGTCTAGTCGAGCCTCAAGTCCACAGGGACACCGACTGGTTGACCACAGCTCAGATGTGCGAAAGGTCTTCTGATAAATCTTCAGCCACTGCCTCACATGATGCTCCATCTGATTACCCATCCGGGGTTTTGTTGATTGAAAGCAAGTGTAAGTATTCCCTCATACTTAGCAAGTATAACACGGAGGTATGAAAGGCTTAAAAAGGCTGACTCGGGTTTACTGCATTAGCACTTTTAGTTGATTCGTTTTATCATTCCCTGATTACTACAAATATGTGAGAGATCCCGGTTGTAACCCCAATTAAAGATGTAAGTATAATTAGAACCATAGAGCATCATCATCGTCGTCGTCTTCATTAAGAGAGCCACTAATCAGAAAGGATCCAGACCGCTCGTGACCGTGAGCACGGCTATCATGATAGATTTACACTCTGCAGAGGTTTCGCCCTTTACCCAACCGTTAGCGTAAAAGCTCAAGGAGCTTTCAACCCAACCACGCACGTACCACACTTCCGAGGTGTGAGTGCATAGGGACGCTACAAGGTTTTTCACAAGACACCCTAACAAGCACAGTAGCCGTTTTGGTCCAACTTGCAGCGCATGACCCCAAGGCATCGAGATTGACTTACGCCTATGGATAAACGCACCATAGGGGGATCAATGGCGTCCAGAGCGCGGGCATCGCCCTTTCGGCGCAACGTGTGGAGTTCTCAATCGCCGAGACTCCCAGCACGGGACTGTGCCTAACGAGACATAGCCTACGGATCTCAGAGCGCAGGTGAGTCCGTCCTCGATGGATCAAGTCCATGCTTGCACCGCAAGCTCCCCACGTACGCCTTTCGGTAACTACTGGCAAGCTAGAGACGTACGAGCTACTCGACCAAGACCAGAGCCATAATAGTTCCGGCGGTGGCGACTGGTTCCTGGGTTGCCGCTTTCCGAACCGGACCTTACGGAGAGACACTAGAACAAAAGCACACAGCACTTGCTCTAGTTCCCTGAGCCATGTTGCTAAAAAGCAAGTTTTACCATCATGTTGAAGTGAACCTTTAAATCAATATTAACACTTAAATAAAGGTGACAGTAGCTGCGCTTAGCAAAGACTACCCATAAATGCATAAACCCGGGGTATAACAAGGACAGGATAAAAGTCGCTAGGTACAACCTTAAGGCATATCAAGTTAGACACATGCAAATATGAATGAATGATTAAAGTTGAATAGGTTGCAAGGAATTTCCATGTTACACTTGCCTTAAATCCGGTTAATGGTTGCTCAAGGCCTTCAATTCTCGCTCTTCAAACTCTTGTTCTTCAGGATCATTGAACGGCATTCCTTCTCCTACTCGTAGCAATCATCCGAAGCAATCACTCTAGAGCAAACATACAAGCAACAAATAGAGACAACTAAGAACAATACATCAATCAAAAGAAAAGCTTTGAAAGAACGTTCTAAATGACAGGGCTCGATCGAAGGACACGCGACCGCGAAGAAG
The DNA here is from genome assembly GCA_015476505.1 of Urochloa ruziziensis. Classification (NCBI taxonomy): domain Eukaryota; kingdom Viridiplantae; phylum Streptophyta; class Magnoliopsida; order Poales; family Poaceae; genus Urochloa; species Urochloa ruziziensis. Next base: position 30,629,228 of record CM027123.1, on the reverse strand, counting down.
CGCTTAAGGCGGACTACGGGTGAGATGAAACAACTATCGAAAGGTTTGATCATCATGCAAAAGACTATACGCTGGATATATTTTAATTAAGTAAAATCATGTATATAGGTTATTTCAGAGAAACACCCTATTTAGAATTAACACAAGTTATATTTGCATTTGAAAAGCGGAAGTAAACTTAGTCAGATTTTATTTATAATTGTTTATGTACCGATTATACAAATTCAACATTTAACTTTGGAAAAGAGAGGTACATGAACATCTAATCGAATAACCCTGTTCTTCGTGTTCTACTAATCAAATTATTATTAGAAAACAATTACAGTACTATTAATCATATTAACTTTATTCATAAAACCGAGATATAACCTATTTAACTTTTATTTAGAAAACCAAATGGAATATATATTAATCAAGTTAACATTTAATTTAGAAACACCGAAGTGTAGCTCTAATTGAATTTTATTTAGAAATACAATTCAATAGTATTAGTCAAATTAATGTTTAATTAAAAAAGACCTATGTGTAAAACCTAATTTGCTTTTAAGTAAGAAAAAGGCATTTACATAGACATTTAATCAAATTAATTTGGAGATAATTTATAAAAGCATGAGTTGGGGTAAACATCACCACTAGCGTATACTTTATGTTAAAACGAACCTAACGCAACTCAATGTTATCCTAAACGCTAAACGGTAAACAGTCGGTCACCCTTTGTTTACCGTTTAGTCCGTTTAAACGGTGTTTAAACGGAGTCAAACGGCCTAAACAGTTTTGCATAGTAACACTAAAACATACATATTTGTGTACATAAAAGTCAAACTTGCTAGAAGTTCTATATATTTGCACATCTAAAAAGTAAGTATTCTACCAAATAATATTTTTGGGAGAAATCTATATCCTACAACACTTCGTATACTTACGATTTTAATTACTTCGAAGTTCATTATGTTAGTTGTAATCATCCTATTGACTAAATTATGAATTTAATGGTTATTTAACTTATCTAATCATGATTAACTCGAGTGTGTTTAGACGGTTTAGATGATTTTAAACGGTTTAAACGGGTTTAAACGGTCCAACTGTTTAATCCACCGTTTAGGGCTAAACGACACAGTCGACCTCTGTTTACCGTCTAAACGGTGTTTAAACGGACTAAACGACCGTTTAGGCGAACAGAGACGCAACTTGAACGGATCGAAACGGAGCTAAAACGTAGAATCTATGGGCGTTTAAAGGCTGCAAGGACCTATTCGCGATTAACTATAGACTTCAGGGGTTAGCTGGTGAGAATTGCAAGACACAGAAAATAGTGCTTGCGAATCTCGAAAAGGATAGGGTTAGGTCTGCAAAAGTGCAGAGCTCGGGCTGGGTTGAGAAAAACTAAAAGTTCTAGGGTGTTTTCTGTGGTTTGGCCAAGACACAAAAGAAAGGGTAAAAGTTACACGATTCTTCAGGGGCTTAAGCGCAAAAGTCGCTGGACCTTCTTCTTCCTCTGTCCATGGTGGCCGGCGGCGCTGTGGGTTCAAATCCCCGGCGGTCCGGCGGGCTGAGACTCCGACGAGGCGCGGGATCGGAGGAGGAGGGCGAGGGGGTCGCGTGGAGGTGCTTACCAGCAGCGGGGACGGACGGAGGCGGCGGGGATTTGGCCGGCGGCGGCTCGGACGGTGGCCGGCTCGGGTGCCTCACGGCGGCGGCGCTCCGGTGGCCGGTTGGCGACGAGGAGAGGCGGCGGGGGTGCGGCTCGGCCTCGCGATGCTCGTGGCAGCCTCGGCTCGTCCCGGCGGTCTCCCGGCGTGGCGGAGGACGACGGCGGCGGCGGCTCGGCCGGCAGGTGCGGCGGCGGCGCTTCACGAGGCGGCGGCGGCGCTGCAAAGGGAGGGGCGACGGCGGCGCGGCAGCAGGGACGCGCGGGGGCTGGGCGCTCCCCCTTTATAGGGGCGCGGCACCCTAGGGCGGCCGGGCACGCACGCCCAGGAAGGCCGGCCGGCGGCGACGGCGGCCTGCTGCGCGGCTGCTGGGCCGTGACGGGCCGGAGCGGGTCGGGTCGGGTCCAGCAGGATCCGGCCCGATCCGTTAAGAATTAGGGTTTCTCTCTTTTTTCAGAAATATTTTTCTGTGCAAAAAACAAATCCAGAAAATCTAGATAATGTTTTTAAAGCACAAAAAGATACTCAGAAAATCCCAAAAATTCCAGGAAAAATTCCAGAGGTAGATTGGGACACGAGGAGTCCAAATAAAATATCAGGAGCTCGTGAAAAGGACTTTAGAGCCTTCTAATAAATAGAAAGAGCTCTAGGAAAAGGGGAATTAAATTCCGGAAAAGTCCAGAAAATTCCCGGAAGAACCTAGACGTTGCGTAAACGCATTTTAAAAGTTGTGCACTCATGAAACACCAAAATGCATCAGCATGAATGCAACACACATAACAAACGTATTTAATTTCAAAAGAACAACCAATTGTTTTTCTTGCACTTAATTCCCTGTAAAGCGAATAAATGTTGGAAAAAGTTTTAAAATTATGAGAAATCATTGTTTAATTTTTCTTTTTAATCACATCCTGAAATCCAACAATTTCAGGGTGTGACACGACCGTTGTGCATGGCGGTGGTGCGACGTTGTTGCCCGCAGCAGCGGTAGTGGCTAGCTCCATTCCTCGTGGCTCAGGTTGCAGCGATGCCTGCACCTCTTGTTGAGGCTTACAGTGGATACTAGATTTGCTGAGGGGTGTTGGCTGCACCGTGGTGGTGTGGTCGGTGGCAGTATGTTTGTGGATGCGTCGGCGATGCCATGGTGGCGTGTCAGGTTGCGGCCAAGCAGGTCCGTTAGTGCTGTCATGGTGGCAGGGCTAGTGGCACCGACCTCCTCTCCCCTCTGCAGGTTCGATCCTGGTTTGTCTGGCTTTGCTCTATCATGGATTCTTATGGTTTGAGGTAGAGCTGAAAGCTTGGATGGCGATGCTCGCGGGCACCATTTCCTCCTTAGAGGCATCCTTCTCTACTTCTTTGTCATTCCGTGCTGGTTGCAGCTGAAAACCCATTCTCTGGCACGGTGGCGTGGCATTTTTCTCTTTACATTTCTTCTTTGCTCCCTTTTTTGAAAAAGAAAAAAAAGTTCTTGGTGATGATGTTGTTGTGGCCTCTCGCGGGTGTGCCGGTTGTTGTCGATGTCCCAATCCGACTATTGTTGAGCTGAGTAGCGCATTGGAGTTGGCCAGAGTTGCTTGAGTTGAGTAGAGCGGTGTGCGTTGATGTCCCAATCCAGCCCACCGATTTTCCTTCTAGTTGTGGTCTACGAATCAAAGTTGTCCGGGGATCGCTACCCCTCCAATTGTACATCGATAGCCAAAGTTGTGCATGATGGTACTCTGATGGGAACTAGGGTGCCCGATCTTCCGTCAGGTGAAGGATAATTCGTTTTGGGCAGAGCACAACACACCGATCCGGCTTCAAGTCACCAAACTCAAACCCTGCAATCTTAACACCACGACTCCTCCGGTTATCAACCGTGTCACAATATGGTTGACCTTGCCAAGAAGGCTAATACCTACGTGCAAAATGAAGACCACAAGAAAGAACTCGAAAGTATGCATCTCTCAATATGAAGTGACAAACTGCAGATGAATGATTAAGCACACGAGTTGGGGTTTCACAAATCGATGAACTGCGAAGCTGTATCACACAGAATAATCTAAGCAAAACCCGAGTCTAAATGTCAACGGCTAATCACTCTAATAGTCTAGGGGCGACCTAGGGTTGGGGGCGCACCAAGGTGGGGCGTCCTCAACATGGGCCGAAGGCCTGACACCATACAAGGCCAAATTGGCCCAAAATAGGTGGCGCAACACCTTGTTCTGGTCACACGGCATGATCCACGAACCTTCTAGAGCTTGGACCAGAACCAAACTTATACGCCTTTCGAGCGCATCCTTATACGCCTTGTTTCGATGTCGTACGAAGGAGATATTGTCGAAACCATGCATGGGTGTCGGCTGAATCCGAACCGGACGTGGCGGTTGAGTTGGGGACGACTTGTAACTTGGCGTAGGCGGTGTGTAGCATGTAACAAGCATATGGGTGTCCTCATCATCCCCTCCCCCCTCCCCCTTCTTGAATTGGAGTCGTCCTCTACTCCATCGAATCATCAAGCTCCGGCAAAAGGTTAGTGACCGAAGGATGTTAAGCACGAGACATAGGAACATTGGTAGCAAAGCACATATCTCGACAAAGCATGGTATAGCAAGGTGCATCAGGATTATCACATAACGCATCTGTAGGAGATGTAGTAGCAGGAAAAGCACCTCCTTTTAACTTAATCCCACTATTTTTAGCATCAGAAGGTGTAGCACTATCAGTCTTTTTCATATCATTTTCAGCAAGCTCTTTAAAATGTTTCCTAATATCAGCTGGTGATAAAGGAATCAAGGTAATTTTCTTGTTCTTATGCGTGAAGGTATGTGTATTTGTTCTACCATGGTGTACAACATCATTATCAAATTCCCATGGTCTACCCAACAAAATGGAGGATGCTTGCATAGGTACAACATCAAAATCAGTAGAAGCATGATAAGAACCAACAGAAAAGTGTATGCATGCTGAATGAGTTACCTTGGCCTTACCACCATTGTTCAACCATTCTAAGTGATACGGATGGGAAATACGTCGTGTGGGCAAGGTAAGCTTCTCTACCAAATCTGAACTCACCAAGTTATTACAACTCCCAATATTAATAATGATGAGAACATGACAGTCCTTGACGATGAGATACATGTGGAACAAATTCTGGCGTTGTATCTTCTCCTCCTCACGTTCCATCTAAGAGCCCAATGCACGCTGCACAAGAGCTCGAAAACCCGCCGATGCAGCCACAGAATCAATATGCTCAATTTCATCATCCTCCGAATCTGCAACAACGTCGTCAGTGGCAAGAGCAGATTCATCTTCAACATCACTAGTACTTACATATCCGTTACCATCCAGCTTAGCAATAAAAGCGTGTTTACTTGGGCAGTCCTTGATGACATGTCCCATACCCTTGCAGCGATAGCACACGATGTTTGCATATTTACTCACAACAATGTTTGCAGCGACAGTAGTAGTAGCGGTAGTAGTAGTAGTAGGCGGTGGCTAGCTCTGTTGGGCCTGCACACGAGACACATTGCATACCTCAGAAGCTGGTGCAGGAGCAGGTGGTGTTGATCGTGTACTCGATGGTGGCGTGAAGGTCTTGGGCACGACGGTATTGTTGCAGGTGCTGCTCTTGTCCCGTCCCTACAATTCTTTTTCTGCAAGCATAGCAAACTGGAACAACTGGTTGGTAGTATTAAAGTCTCTATAGTCAACAATATCCTGAATTTCATGTCTCAAACCACCATAGAAACGACACACTTCATCCTAAAGATCCTCTACTACCCCGCAACGAACCATGCCCTTTTGAAGTTCTGCATATTATTCCTGGACAGACATATCTCCCTGCTCTAAACATTGCAATTTCTTACGCAAATCACGCTTGTAAGAGGCAGGAACAAAACGATCAAGCATTGCTATCTTAAGCCCATCCCAAGAAGCAGGTTGTATGTTTAAAGTAGCACATTCTTGTCACCAGATGATAGCAAAATCTTTAAATTCGGCTTGTCTAACCTTATGTTTATCAGGAACAAGGTAGGAAGCAATTTTTTGTTCTACTGTCATCTCCCAATCAAGGTATTCCTCAGTATCATATCTCCCATAAAAAGATGGTATGGTCAATTTTTGTTAAGGCGTCATTACCTTGATTATGTCGGGTCCTGTTACCTCCATACCTGTTGCATTTTTGTTAAGGCGTCGATGACGTGACTTCTCGGCTTTGGTCCTAATGAAATCAGGCTGGCCATCAGACCCATAGATAATGTCATCATCGCCATGTAGGTAATCAACATCATATGCATCCACCTCTTTGGGCTTGGGCGGGTTGGTCTCAAGTTGCTACACCCTTGTGGTCATTGTGGATAATCATTTCTCCACACCCTTCGTTAGCTTGCTCATCTCCTTCATGAAGAAATTTTCTAGCTCGTTCTTCATATCCTGCAAGTGACTAGACAACATTGGAATGTCGTCTGGCATGGTTATTGATCAACAAGAACCCTACGAATTATGTGGTTGGTTTGGTGGAATCACACCCACACACGTCTTACCAAGTTCTTACCAATGTAAGTACTGGACGGTGCAACCGGTGGCTTGTTCGTGATACCTGTGAGGATGTAGTACCAACATTGTAAGGGTTCTTCACTGCACCAACCTGAAGTATTGTTTGTGGAGCTTTAGGAAGGCAATGTATGTAGCAAGGAGTAGCAAATAACAAATGCAGAATAGCAAAGTTCAATAAGTATCCAAAGTACAGGTCACAATTGCTGGCTAAGACATGTTCTAGGTATAGCACAACAAGTTGGAACAAGAAACGAAGGATAAAGCTCACTAAACAAGCAAAACAGCACTCTATGCAATTGTATTTAATTTTTTGCTCTTTTTTCTCTATTTTAGTGCATGACTAATACAAATCACGATTTTTCTTTTTCTCAACTATTTTTTATATTTTTCTTCAAACAGGGATAGCAAAATATGGAACCACAAAAATTGGCACCTTCAACCGAGGTGTGATGTGGTCTATGAAATTTCTGGATCGATCGTGAATTTCAAAACTATTTTTTCACATTTCTTTTATTTTTTCAGATCGGCGGAGAACGGCAAGGCGGTTCGATCGTATGTGCAACTTTTTGTTTCCAAACTGTTGTAAAATGTTGAGCCAAAATAGAGTACCGAGCGAAACGTTATGCCGTTTTACCAAAGGTAACTCAAGTTATGGTTTTGAGTAGGCACAAATCGGCAGATAGCGCGGCGGCGGCTAGGGCAAAACTTCTTTGGTATATGCAGCGATAGGACGTGCAAGATGAACACAAGGGGGCTGCGATGCAAGGTGATGAACACAAGGCGGCTCCCAACCTGTCTAGGGCTTGCTCAGCGAGAGTTCACGCAAGGCGGCTAGCGAGGGCAAGTCGAGTAATGGGGTGACACGACTTGGAATCTGGTAATGGTGTATGGGATAGTGGCAGAAACAAAATCACAGCAACGGGCAATTGAACTACGACGTGAACACACTAAACCAGTAATAAGACTCGACCACGGACACAAACTCAACAAAGCGAATCTGAAACGAAATTGCAAAGGCAAAAAGGGGGTACCAGGACAGCGGAAAACGATGAACAAATATTTTTGTCGAGCTACTTACTGGACTATAGGATGAATACACAAAACTAAACGAGGGTAAGCATGACCGAGTGACCGGTAATACCTGAGTCTCTGATTACCACTCGATGGGAACTAGAGTGCCCAATTTTCCATCAGATGAAGGATAATTCGTTTTGTGCGGAGCACGACACACCAATCCGGCTTAAAGTCAACAAACTCAAACCCTGCAATCTTAGCACCATGACTCATCTGGTTATCAACCGTGTCACAATCCGGGTTGACCTCGCCAAGAAGACTAATCCCTACCTGCGAAACGAAAAACACCAGCAAGAACTCGAAAGAAAACAACTCTCAATATGAAGTGACAAACTGCAGATGAATGATTAAGCACACGAGTTGGGGTTCCACAAACCGGTTAACCGATGAACGGCGAAACTATATCACACAGAATAATCTAAGCAAAACCCGAGTCTAAACGGCGGCGGCTACTGAGTCTAATAGCCTAGGGGCGACCTAAGGTTGGGGGGCACACCAGGGTGGGGCGTCCTCAACATGGGCCGAAGGCCCGACACGATACAAGGCCGAGTTGGTCCAAAACAGGTGGAGCCTGGACCAGTACCAAAACGATGACGTCGCCATCCCCTTTCCAACGCATCTTTATACGCCTTGTGATGTCGTATGAAGAAGATATTGCCAAAACCGTGCTGGGGTGTCGGCTGAATCCAATCCGAACTTGGCGGTTGAGTTGGGGACGATTTATAACCTAACGTAGGCTTTGTGTGGCGTGTAACAAGCATTGTTTCGATGTCCTCATCATACCCGTACCTGCCTTGTTGTAGGTTTTCCTTCTAAACTAGGTTATTTATGTTTTGTTTAATAAAAATTCAGGAAAGCATTCAGCTTTAGCCGTCCGTTCTGAAAAATAATGTGACGTGGGTGCCTAGTTTCACCCCTTTCAAAAATGATGTATTGTACCCAGAATGCTAACTTGATATGCATCCCCACACCAAAGCATGAAACAAGCAAATTAGACAAAGGAAACAGCTTAAGTAAAGATACCACACAATAAATAAACAGCATAAGTGACAAGTTCCCAAGACCATTCAGAAAAGAAACGGAGGGAGTACAGGTAATGTACTACGGAGTACCGTGCTACATATTCAAATATACTATTTGACAGGCAGTAACGCAGAGGCAGATTACAGTTTGTCCTTACGTGCTTTGACCCGGCCATTGCCCGCCAGACAACGCGGTTTACAACGTAATGAGTACACGACAAACGACTCGTACGGTCACAGCTGTCCTACACAACATTCACTACCCTCGTCGTTCAAAGCTTTGTATAGATTCGAACCTGCTCCCTCCGTCCCAAAATAATTGTAGTTATAAGAGTTAGACACGGGGTTAAAGAGGGGTAGAAAAGTAGAGAGCGCACAAGGAACGAGAAAGAGTAGATGAGGAAAGAGATAGAGACAGAAGTTGCATTATAAAGCGAGAACTACCTTATTTATGGGACAAAATTTGAACTGTAAAACTACCTTTTTTTGGACAGAGTAATTACCACCGTAAAAAAACCGCAATGCCAACTGTTCATGCTTAGCTTCCTAGGTACGGGCCCAATGTCTCTGAAATAAGGCTGGCACTGCCGTAATACTCCCACCATCCCCGTAATACTCTCTTCGTCTTTAAAAAATGTCTTTCTAAAAATAACTTTGATTAATTTTATATTAAAAATATTAATATTTATAGCACATAATTCGCAACGTTGGAAAAAATTATCTAGTATTTTAACAAATTTATTTAAAGATACAAATATTGGACGTATTTTCTACGAATCGAGTCAAACTTGCGATACGAAAAAAAACGACTCTTTTTGAAAGACAGAGAGGGTATGCCCGAAGTTTTCTCTGACATTTCCATATGTTACTTAACAAGCACAATTATATACAGTAGTATATGGAAACGTTCAGAGTTTCCCATCTGAGAACAGTAATCACTACCAGATACACTTTTTTTTAGTAGCACTACCAGATACACTTTTTTTTAGTAGCACTACCAGATACACTTTTTTTTTTTTGTACTGTCCAGGATGCAATGTTTAAACTTGAAAATTCTTTCACGGTGTCGGGCCCTTTTTTTTTGGGAGCCGCTAATTTGCGGCCGGCCGCATGGCGGGCGCCGTGCGGTCGCATGCCACGATAAAAAGCGGCGTACCCCACCAGCCTGGATGCATGCAAGCTTTTACGGTAGGCTATAAAGAGGGCACGCAGGCGGGCCCCATTCATCGGAAAAAATATTTTTTCTTCTAAAAACATTTTGAGAAGAAAAAATATTTGAAGGAAAAAATTGTACAGCACAAAAAATTTGTCATAGAAACATTTCACGAAAAAAATTTGCAACAAAAATCTAGAGGGAGCAAACTTTTGCTTGCTTGTTTGTGACAAAATTCTTCAGAATTTTTTGCAACAAAATTTTGTTAACAAACTTTTGCTTGCGACAAAATTTTTCAGCGTCAAAATTTTTGCAACAAAATTTTGTCAACAAACTTTTGCTTGTGACAAAAAACTTTAGCGCCAAAATTTTTGCAACAAAACTTGCGACAAAAATCTTTAGCGCCAAAATTTTTGCAACAAAATTTTGTTCAACTAACTTTTATTAGATCTCACCAACAGTCAGCCCAGGAGAGGAGTCCTCGCGCGCGCGCGGTGGGGGAGCGAGAGCGCACGGGGCAGCCGGTGCGCTCGCCCCCAGATTTGGGATCGCGCCTTTTTTTTGGACAAAAGGGCGTCCGATACTGCCTGCCTACAGAAAGGGAAAAAAAAAGAAGCAACACTAACAATAAACTCTGCAGCCGGAGCATGCAACGATACACCTCATACGTCACATGGCCACCAAAACTACACACCATGGGCCGGTGCAACGACACACCGCCGCCAAGGCGCCAACATCTGCCAGCATCAGCAGTTCAGCACCACAACCTGCAGCACTATGGCACTATCCTTGCTCCCACCACAGGTTCGACACACTACATCCAACACTTTCATAGCCCAAATAACATGGTACCGAAATAGCCATCACCATACGTGACTTTGCCACCGGGCTGGTAAAGGTGATCCAATTTGTTCAAGTTTTGGGAACTGCTTTGTTTTTAGGATGTCTAGAATTCAAATGCCCAGAAAAGTCATAAGTGGATCTTAAGATTGAAGGAACCGTGACATCTCCCTAAAAATTATGGCTTTGAGCATATATAAAAGCATATTACAATTTCTATCTAAATGTGCTATGTGTTGCTATCTCTACTATAAAAAGTTTTGCATCGTATTCCACTAGTCCTCGTTGTTGGAATCCCTCTCAAAGGGTACCCATGCAAGAGCATGTACTCTCCGTCAAGTCACACCATGGATAACCACAGGACTTCCCCCACACGCAAGTGCGTCTCCGCCTAGCCTCTTCTTGTTTCTCCTTACCGCTTCCACTTGGTAGAGTTTCGGTAAACCGCCTAGGGCCTCTTCTCTCTATCACAAGCACCGGCGGCCACTCTACAAACACGGTTGGAGCGTCTCGCAAGACTTACAAGCCCTGGAACTTAAAACTCTTGGTGCGCGCAAGCACCGATACAAAAGAGGTATGTAAACCTTGCCGAACTCTAGGCTAACACCTAAAACAATACGCTACAAAGCCTAAACTAACACTAATCAAGCTCTAAGCCTAATGCTAATCGCCTAGATCTTCTATTGGAATAAGAACTTGCAAATGAGTAGAACCACTACCAACAACATCCCCAAGCTCAATCACCCTCCAAATGGCCGGGGGTGGGGGTATATATAGCCCCAACCCTTCAAACTAGTCGTTGCTCTAACGACTTGCTTTTCTGCGTGCCACTGACACATCCGGTGCTCATAGGAGCTTACCACCGGAGCTTCTTGGGCAACTAACCGTTACACTACTCGTTGCCTCAAACCGACCACCGACCCATACGTTGCTCTGCTTGTGTTAGCATCGTATCAATCGGTGCTATCATTTTCTTTTCTTCAAACCTCTAGAGCCAATCCTGAGCCGAGCCGACACCACTGACTTGTCCGGTGCTCCATGGCCAATACCACCAGATTGTCCCGTGCTCCAAAAACTTGAGTCTATGTAATGAACATGAGCCCGACCACCAACTTGTCCAGTGCTCGTGGTTTGACACCACTGGACCATCCTGTGCTCCATTCAAACTTGGCCCTGCTGGTTCCCGCGCGTAGCACTAACTTAGTTTGGTGCTCTCCTGAGCAGGATTCTCTTCATGTCTTCGCGTCATCTTGTCTCGACTTCAACATACCGTCATTTGGATGTCTTAAAATAAGACTATCTCTAGATTTTTGGTACAATTTGGATGGTTTTCAATTACATCATTTGGAACCTAAAATACCTTCAAATATTCATCTTGACAAACATGTTAGTTCCAATGACTATGTTGGCATTAATCATCAAAATCATAAACATGGCCTAGGGCCATTTTCCTTACAAAGTTATCCATCATAAAAGTATTACCACCGTTATGGAAAACAAACTACTAGGAGGTGGCAAAGGTCTAATGCGACCTTAAAAAATAATACATTTTGTATAGATAAATGACAATTTGGAGTAAGAACTTATAGAAGGCTAGTGACGGGGTGGGCTGCTAATGAAATAGAAGCTCTAAACAAGAAGAAGAGAAGCAGCTCTAAACAAGAAGTAGAGAGAGCTAGCTATCGAAGGAGTATAATAGGTAAGACACTGAAGTTGAGTAGAGGGGTCTGCCAGCACAAAATCTCATTAGATTGAAGCAAGTAGCGGATGAGTTGAGTAAGATTTAGGCATTAGAGGAAATTAAGGCTAGGCAGAGATCAAGGGAAAGAAATATCCTAGAGGGGGTAGGAACACAACATATTTCTAGGCAATAGCTAACCAATGAAGTAGAAAGAAAAGAGTAGATTGTCTATAAGGACCACTGGGTTTAGTTAATGAACAAACCAAAATGATGGATATAGTGGTAGATTTATAAGCAGTTGTTTTCGGCAGATGCCAAAAACATAGAAAGGGTAACTCTAGGACCTCACTTCTAGGAGGCAGTTGACCTAGTCACAAGTGAGGAAAATGAGATGCTAGAAGCCCCTTTTACGGAGGAAGAAATTAAGGACACCATTTTTAGTTGTTATGTAGAAGGGGCACCTGGCCCAGATGGGCTACCCTTCCTTTTTTACCAAAATATTTTGGGAGATAGTGAAAGAAGATATAGTCAAGATGTTTGAGGATTCCATAGAGAGGAAGTAGACCTACATAGGCTAAACATTGGCATGCTGACCCTAATCCCCAAAGTTTAAGGCCAATTAGCTTGCTGAACTGCAGCTTCAAGATCTTCTCCAAGGTGCTAACTGTTAGATTCGGGAGGACGGCTAATAGATTAGTGGTAGCAAACCAGAGTGCCTTCATTAAAGGAAGGTACATACTGGAGAGTGTGGTGGTAGCCTATGAATTAGTGCATAGTGTTAACAGTAGCAAGGGAGAAAGGAGTGATTTTAAAGCTAGACTACGTACGAAAAAACATATGACAGAGTTAATTGGGACTTCTTATTTGAAGTCCTAGAAACCACAGGTTTTAGTTCAAAATGGAGAGAGTGGATTAGCAAGATAGTGAAAGGAGGATAGTAGGGGGGTCAATCTTAATGAAGAGGAGAGTTTCTTCTTCAAATAGGGAAGGGCTCGAGACAAGGGATCCTTTATCGTTGTTGCTTTTTTAATCTGGTAGGTAATGTGTTTACTAGGATCCAGGAGAAAGCCGCTTGTAGCAACTTGATTAGGGTTTACTCACAGGCCTCCAGGAAGGAGGCGTAATTTTGCTGCAATATGTGAATGACACGATTTTATTTTCTAATGCTAAAGAACAAAACCTTATAAACTTGAAGTGTAGCCTAGTATGGTTTGAATACCTGTAGGGATGAGAATTAGTTATAACAAAATTGAGATTATTCTGTTGAATTTAGATGAAAATGACCGTTCAAAAATTTAGATGAAAACGAGATTCATTTGGCAGCATACATCTTTGGCACACATCTTCCCCATTAAATACTTAGGAATCCCCCCTGCTCCATGAGAGACTGAGGAGAGAAGATATCCAACCCTTATTAGTGGATAAAATTCTGAATAAAATAGCTAATTGGAAAGGGAGACTGTTGTCTCATGAAACCAGGATAGTGCTAATTAAAGCATGCTTTGCTAACCTTTGTATTTGCTCTCATTTATTAAGTTCCCTAAGTGGGAAGCACGACGCAGTTTTGGCAGTAGAATTTCAGAGAAGTGGCTATGGTTGCATGCTGGAGTATTTGGAAACACAGGAATGTGATAATCTTTGATGGTGCTTCACTCTCCCTCCTGAGGTGGAAGAGTATCTTCAAGGAAGAGTTTGCTTCGGTTCTCGTACGAGCTAAACCTTCACTAAAATTGGAGTTGGAATCTTGGTTTTGTATTTTATTTTCCTTGAGTGCTTTGTTACCCTGATAGGATCTCTCTTTGGGCCTATGGCCTTGTACCCTATACATACCCTTTTTTATCAATGAAAAAATATCAGTAGGGGCCTGCCCAGTTGTTTCTAAAAAAAAGTTCCCTAAGTGGGCATTTAGGTTGTTAAACACACACCTACCCAATTGCCTCTGAAATGACATTGGAGGGAAGCACAAATATCACCTGGTCAATTGGAACTATGTGAATATGTGCAAAGATTTTGGTGGTTTGGGCATACCCAAAATTAGAGATTTAAATATTTGCCTACTAGGTTCTTGGATAAAAGATACAATCTAGACAAAGGGAAGCTTTGCAGAAAAGTCATAGATCACAAGTATAACACTGAGTGCTCTAACCTCTTCTATGCTAACGACACAAGAGCTTCTTGGTTCTTCAAGGGAGTGATGTGGGCAATAAAAGCAGGCAAATTTGGTTGTTGGTAGAAAATAGGGAATGGGAAGAATATTACATTCTAGTGGCTAGGATCCTCAGGCTTAACAATACAATACTAGGAGTTGTACTGTATAGTCAATGAACACACAAATACAACTGAAGAACTCTGGACAGGGAAAACCTGAAATGCAATTTCAGAAGGACCGTAGATGAGAGATTAGAAATGAATTGGTTAGAGGTTATCCCACTAGTCTCCACTATTAGTTTTAACGAAGAAGATGATGCTTTAATTTGGAAGCTTGAGTCAAATGGGATTTATTCGTCTCAGTCTCTGTATAAGATAATAAATTTTAGAGGAGTTGTGCCTATGTTTGCACCTCGTGTTTGGGAACACAAGTTCCCCTAAGAGTACAGTTCTTTCTGTCGCTGCTTTTCTCAGTAGAGATAACCTAGGAAAAAGAAGAAGTCTAGAGATAGACACCTGCTTATTTTGCAATGAAACTGAGACTAGCCAACATCTCTTTTTAGATTGTATTGTTACCACTAATATTTGGGATATCATTTCACAAGAGGTAGGGAGAATGGTAGCAGTAGACTTTGAATCCGTTGGAATCAGTTGGCTTAGCAATAAGAAATTTATGGTTACTAATACTATTTGTGTTGCTACCTTGTGGACAATTTGGAAGCTGAGAAATGATTTGTGCTTTCAAAGTACTCCATGGAGGAGCATGGAGAACCTAGTGATGAAAGTGGTGGGGCTGGCACAAAATTGGCTAATCTTGTGTTCCCTGGACAAGAAGAATGTGATGTCCCAAATTATCACAAATTTAAAGCATCATGCAAACAGACTGTGGAGGATCTCCTGGGAGGTGGGAAGCTAAATGAAGACCTCATGAAATTCTTGCTGGAGAGAAGCTCGGGCTGGGAATTGAGAGACATTCCAGAACACTTGAAGAACCTGATGACCATGAGGCCGGATGGGATGAGGGACACCAGAGGCTGGCTAATTCCCCTAGAGGAAGCAAGACTAGCGCCAGATGATCCCAACTACGGCAATCCCATGTTGGCTAGAAGGGACGGTGAGATCGAAGCATGGCGCCGATTCTAGAAAAGCTCCTGGTTGTAATGTTCTTTTCATGCTTGGTTGTCTTTCATGTTGTCCCTGAGTGCTAGGAGAGGTCTTTTCATGCTTGTTTGCATTTAAGGTTGTCGCTGAGTGTTACAAGCGTTCTCTTAATAGTAGGGGTTGGTTGTCCGCCCATTTCCAATGAACTATAAAGGCTTATGCTACTTTGGCTTTTCTATAAGTAAAGTTGGAGCTTAGTCCCTTAAACTCTAAAAAGTAATGCCTTATGTTAGAGTGCGCAATGGATTCTGAATAACCCACCACAAGTTGGTGCCCTACAAGGTTTAGGTCCACCAGAGCCCATAATGACAAGGTATTAGGCCTAACTCAACCCAAAATACTAGCCTTATGGGTGAGGGACTAAAGGTTGCCTCCACCTTATATGTTGTGCTCCCCCATCATTAATTTTTTATGTCAGACTAAACCAAACAATATTCTCGTGTCACAAATCGGGCCCAATTATGCCATCACAAGCAGCCCATGTAATATCCTAGAAGGTTATTTTAGGCCTCAAGTCCAACTCTTCGGTAACAACACAAACCCGCGTGACCCTCCCAAGATGTTTATGGGCTCTCTCGTTACCATGTGATCCTGAATATGTTCCAGGCTACCTATACCAGTTGTTACAGTGTGTGGAGGATTCTAGCCTAGTGGCCTATACCCACGAGCTAATGCCCTAACAGTCCTTGGTCAACCAGAGACCACAACTACAAGGTCTCGGACCTAACTCAATTGGTGAGGGTTGCCTCCACCATATATGTTGTTCGACTAAACCTAATACAGATTTTGATATGGACTACCCTCTGCTGCTAGATACAACTCCAAACCCCATAGTAACTGGACTATACATACATAATATTTGATACAATATCTAACATCTGTAAAGAAGAAAAATGTGCTAAGAAACTATCATTACATCATGGAACATATACTCTAAAAGGCACACATTCCATAGAAATTAAAAATACATTGTTATTTCCTATGAAATGTCATGAATGGCCCTTAGGGTAGCTCAGAGCCAATGAGGTCATCTAGAGGATTGAGTGACTAGAAATACAAATTTAATGTGTCCCTTCAGGACCTTGACACCCTCTATTTATATCCCGCGGCTAAGGGATGAGGCTAAAACGACCTTTTTACGCTTCCGTATGAATCCCTCTATGGCAGCTTGCATTGAGAGATGGGCTCTCGAGGGCACCATGGTCATTCCCCAAGGTGACGCTTCATTCCCTTCCATGTCGAGGGCAAACGTGGTGGTGGTCGTGGGCCAGCATTTGAGCTTGCAACCCGTATTGGTCTTACCCTCATCCTGGTCTTGCTCATTCTCTACTTGTGGGCGCCTATCCCTAGTGGTGGCCCCATGCTTGCTACCCTCTTCTTTTCGGATCCTCACGTCCTTCAGAAATGCCTAGGAACTCATTCGGGCAAGCTACATAATAGTGACGGCCATGGTATGGTTTTCCCTTCTCAAGTCACCCCTCTCCTATACCCCAACACACATCATTGTAAACCCAAGGTGTTGGCGCCACCTCAAACATCCTTGTCGTAAACTCAAGGCATAAACCCAATGAAGGAAATTCCTCCTTATCACTATTGGTGGACCGCTACTCCCCCCCCCCCCCCCCCCCCTCCCACCACCACCACCACCACCACCACCATGAGCGGAGCGCCCACCTTTCCCAAACATGGATCAACCTTCCTCAACTCTGATCTACACTCACCTAGGCCTGGGGAATCTCTTCTCCGGTTGTTGGCCATAGATTTGTGGGTGGCAGTCTGATCTATCTATAGGGGGCCGCTACTGATGCTGTGAATTGGCCCTCTCACAGCTGCCTCCGAGGCGAGCAACTAGTCGGAGTTCTAGGCACCTCACCACCTGTAAGGTCTATTATACAAGTAGCATCCAGACTGTATAAACCCCATAATGTGCCAAATGTGTTTGGGGCTTGGCTATATGGTATTAGCAAAGAACTAAAGTCGCTAGTCTTTCTAGGGGCAGTGGCCACTTGTTGGTCATTGTGGCTTTGCAGAAATGATTTGGTTTTTGAAAACAAAAATTCTACATCCCCTTTGCAGGTTATCTTCTCGATTACACACTGGCTTCATACATGGGCTATCCTACATAAGCCTACACTACATGACTTGGTTATTGCGGATCACAACGTTTGGTGCATGTGGCCACAGAGTTTTTTACCTGGGCACATAGGTGACAGTCTAGTCGACGGATGTAGTGTCATTAGCGTGCCAGTTTCTTTGTGTCTCTTTTGTAAGGCTGTGTGCATCCGCGATATGCAGAGGTTGGGAATACTTCAAGATTTTTGTATCAACTCGATGTAATGATCTTAAAATTAATAAAACTTCCTTTATCGAAAAACTAGATACACATGTGGAAGCGAGTCTCCAGTTTGGGGAGATGTCGTTGTTGCACCATCGCCTATGCCGCCACCATCACCTTTTTATCCGGGGATGGCTCTATTATGAGCTCTATGTGTGAGCTTTTCATTCCCATCGTGCAGATATACCTACCATCATTTCTTCTGTCCTTGTTATTTAGGTCAGTACTAGATGTATGTAAGTTGTGGTGTGGTGCTAATTTTTACTATTACAAGTTAAAACTCTGTAAAACTTCTACGATGCTGACAATGGCTACAACCATGGTCTTAGTTCATGTTCATCCAACTCGTTGCAAAGGTTTGTGCATTGTCGGACAGACGCACAACGATGGTGTGGTGTTGTCCTTAGAGTCGTCTTCTTGTATAACCCTCTGCACTGTACCTCTCTATAGACCCTATGTGGCTCTCATATTTGTATGCGAGGGTATTCAGTACGTACTGTAGTTATTTAGTTGGCCTACTATTGTGAATTCCTTCTTATTGTCGTACTTGCTCTCCTATGCATCATTAGCATTGTGGGCTTGCAAGTTATAACTCTGCATCTCGAAAACTTTATCAAAGCTACATCATTATTTTAATGTGTTATCAGACACGTTATAAAAATTATATGTAAGTCAAATGTAATTGTTCACATTACAATCATACCCGTCTCTATTGATTATGGTGCCCCAACCTGAAAGCCACGTAAGTGATGGTTCGATTAGGCTATTTCTAGTGCAAGTTGTATAGACGTTTTATGTATATTAATGACACGTCACCATTTTTTGATAACATGGCAAGGTAACTATAATTAGGATGAAATTAATATACATTGTTTTCAAGACTATAAAATCTAAAAGCAAGTATAATGTATGACATGGACAGGCCTAAATGAGCTGCCATCATGTTGGATTTATGATGACTTGGAGCAGAGAGAGAAAGGCGGGTTGCAACCTTGCAGTCGACTGTGATACGGACTCTAATAAACTGGAGCGAGAATGAGATAGGATACATGAGCCCAATATTAATGTTACAGCACATCCATATAGCTAACTATTATACAAGTGAGTTGTTAGATTGGCTTAGAATGACATGACAATATCATACGGCCTCAGAATTAAATGTTATGGCTAGTCTATGCAATTGTTAAGTGTTGCATTGAGAGACATTATTTCATCCGTCAACACAAATATGTTTAGATGACCGTCAATTAGGCTAATCCCAGTGGAAAGTTTCATTTTGATGTTTCAAGATGGCCACGTAAGTAATATGAAAATGAAATGGTGTTTGAAACTACCTCTACAATGCAAAGTTTCATGGTGTGGTTTCATAGGCACTACATGCAAGACACAAAAGTGTTGGTAACTGTGCACACATGATTTCATCTAGATAAAACTCCTCTCACCTCTCTCCTCATTAATTCATTGCCACATCATCAAAACTGATGACTTGTCACCCTAATTAATGTGCATGAAACCTCATAAAACCCCCATTGGGACTAGCCTTATGTTGCTATACTAAGTACTCCCTCCGCCCCAAAAAGAATGCAACTATGGGTTGCGTGTCAGTCAAAACAGTTCACAGTTGATCAAATTTTTAGCAATTGTAAAGTAAAGTTTTTGAAGTGGAATATTTTATATTTGAAATATTAAACATAAACAAATTACAAAACTAATTACAGATTATGTCCGTAAATCACGAGACGAATCTATTAAGCTTAATTAATTTGTCATTAGTACATGTTTACGGTAGCATTACTGTAGCAATTTATTGTCTAATGACGTATTAATTAGGTTCGAAAGACAATGTACAAGAGATGTATGAAATGCGATTTTTTCAACTTCATTTAATACGCTATGCATGTGCGCAAACATTGATGTGATTGCTGTGTAAAAATTTTGACAGGAAGTAAACACCCCGTAGTGTTTTACCCAAGAGGTGCAGTGTGTTATATTTATCAGACATGCGTAGATTCCATGGTGCCCATATGTGGTCTGACCTGGCTAGTGTCCGCCACCACCACTCACCAGTCACCACCATGGGGTTTCAAACCAGGACGAGCTAATATTTGAGGAAAAAAAACACGGACGAGCTAAAGCCAGCTAGCCTAGCAGTCGTAGGGCATCTCCAGCCGAGTCGGCATCTGGCTCGCCATCGCCATATGACTCGCCAGATCGGAAAAATCGATCTCCAGCAGCCTCGGTACTTGACTCGCTATTCTTGTACCATCGCCATCCCAGCCAGTTTCTTTTTTTTTCAAAAAAAAATATGGCTGGCCCGGGCGCCTCGCCATCCTCGGTCCCGTGAGGCTGACAAAGGAGCCCACTGCTTCTTGTTTGTTTTTCTCGCTTAAAACATTATTCCTTCTCTCCTCTTTTATAAAATCAAGACACTACTATCTCAAGCTCCCAAAATCACACAAGTTTTTTATGCTGGTAGAATAAATAACGGCTTATCCATTTTAACTAAGTTCAAGTCAAAATCTTGTATAGATTTTAAATTAAAATTCCCCAAATTTGAAACATTTTTTCAAGTTATTTGGAATCTAAGGTACCAATTTAACTCCAAAAAATCAGGAAAGCACATCAATCCATGTTAGATAAATTTACAATAAAATGTAAGTAAATGGGATATGAAGGGTAAAATTTGGCTAGTCTACTTGTTGGTGTTTCGTACCACCGGCTAGTGAATTTATCTGTTTGCGCGTGGAGATCATGATGGTTAGCGAGTCAAGCACAAGGATGTACACTGGTTCAAGCAAATTGCCCTACGTCCAGTGAGGTGGTCTGCTCGCGTTGCTCGCTCCTTTATTCGTAGTAGGGGTTACAAACGGCTGAAAGATAGAAGAATTCTCAAGCCTCAAGGGAGCACGTGAATGTGTTGAGGGTGTGTGTGAGAGAGAAGGAGCTCCGGCCTCTCCTTTTATACTCCAAGGGGAGGCCATTTTACAGGGGGTCGGATGAAAAAGGGACAAACCCCCTAAGGGGGTTAAAGAAAAATGGACCTAAACTTGGCCTAAGGTCTAATCTCTTAGGTTACGCGTGCTCCTGTCCGCCGTCAGAGGGGCAGCCATCCCTCTGTCATTTCTGTCCGTCAGTCTGCCGTCCGCTCATGTCGCTTGATGTGACGGCGGCGGGCAGGGTAAGCAGTCGCCTGTTTACCCCCTGAACATAGCAAGGATCCATCCGGGGTTGCCTTCTTTTACCCGCTGGTTCCCCGTATGCCCCCGACGGTCCACCGGTCATTGGCCCCCGGTCAAGCGTGGTGTATTTACGAGCGGTACTCTTGTCTCACTGCCACGCGCACAGGGTGGCAGGCCCTGCGTTACGTGCCCATGCCTCCTGTAATGGCAGGCTTATCTTGGCGGCCAAGTTGGCTTAGTTTCCATGGCCTCATGATGGGTTTCTGAACGGGGCGCCTGCCCCTAAGCACGCCTTTTGGTGAATCTCTGACCGTCTCGCCCGCCCTCGGGCCCCACGATGGCCTGGTGAGGTGAGAGGGGTCAAAGATTCCTTCTCGAGGTCAGGTGAGGCGGTCTCGGTTACGAACCGGGCGTCCGCCTCTCGACCTTGCGGGGGGTCGGGCGAGGCGAACGTCTCCCGATCTGCGCCTTTATTCGTCCCGACCTTGCTGGGTCGGGCGAGGCGTCGTTCGTTTGGCCACTTCCTCTTCGTGGGCCGGCTGGTTTCGCCTAAGCCTCTGTTTGTTTCACGCGCATATTCCTTGCCTTGAGGGGCCTGGTATTGCCCCCGACACTATTGAAATGTGCTGAAATATAGAAAAAGAATCTTATGAAGTAGATAGTCAAATAATGATACACGGAGTCAGATATGGCTATTCAGCTGGAGATGCTCCACTGCCTAAACTGGTCTCCCTGAACAGTGAACAGAGTGACGCTCCGCTGCGAGCTGCTTGCTTCCCTCGACCACCGCCCTCGTCGTTCAAAACCACCGTGGTAAAACGAAAAGAGGGCTGGAACTCCAGCGAGGGCCGCGGCGGCAAGAAAAAATTGCTGGTGTCAGGTACGGCCGGGATGTCCCTGCAACAAGAAGGGTACAGTCGTGATGTTTTTTTCTGAACTCTTGTCTGACACGTCCGTGCACCTCTGAACCAGCTAGCACTCAGCTTCGGCAGGGGGCTTGTACTATACTACTAGTGGTAGTACTCGAGTATGGGAGCAGGGCCAACATTGGTAGGACTTAGGAGCATGGGCAGTAAACATTGGTATGAGATGGCCCTGTAACCGGTAGCTGGCAGCTGAGTGCACTCCTGCGTGCTACAGCAGCTGATGCAGTAAAAGTTCTCCACCCAAAAACATACTGTGCCCCCCCTCTTCCTGAAGCAGAAGCAGGGGCAGAAACTTTCGAGAGGACGGAAGAACCGAAGAAGAGAGCGCAAGGCGAGCCCGTGGACGGTGGATCATGATGATACGGATAGATTAACATCGGTGGAAGAGGAAGATTTAGGAGATGCTCGATGGATCGGTGCCTTTTGTTTGCTAGTTTAGATTATTTTTAGTCACATCCTGCTGCTTAGCTCTGCCTCTGGGGCGTTTTGTTCTCCGCAGTGGGGGGCCACCCGACCCAACATCCAAATCTGCGCTTTTGACCGGTTTGGAATAAAAAGACGCCACATGCCACGTCGTCCTTTGATTAGGGTTTGAATCAATGTTACGTATATGCTTATGACCGATGTCATATGCCATGTCTTCCTTTGATTACAATTTGAATGTCTCATGTATGAGCCTCAAGCCACAGCACAGCAATATGAGATTAGAGATGGGGAAATGATGGGATAAGGGAAAAGATCATTGCATTCAAACGGAGGTAATAAGAGATTAGGGGACTAGTCACTGGTGTATGTGGCAGTGCCAGTTATGGAATGCGCCCTTTTCACCCTGGAGATTTGAAAAAGCCACTGCTACTAACCTGCAGCAATGATGGAGCACCAATATCTCAATTATCAAAGGCGCAACTCCAGAGCAAGAGCCCCAGGCTTTTTTACCTGATGGATGAGTAGATAATTGCTCCCGGCTCTGACCGCCCTTTCCTTGTTGCAGAAAAGGCCATGGATGCTTTTCCCAGATGCATCAGTAGAACCAGTTGTTTAATGACCACCATCATCATCTCTCCTCTCCGGCATCAGTTACTTAAAAAATTTTTTACTGACCTAACCTGATTCGCCAGAGCTAATAGTATAATGCGTGGATTCATTCATCCGTGCATGCTCTCCGGTCTCCAAGCGCTCAAATCCACGAAAATCTTTGATTACCAGCAGATCATGCGCGCTCTCAACTATTGAACAATCCCAGATGGATGCGCGCAAATCGCAGCTGAACCCCATAGAATATTCAGGGCTGGGAGTAGTTCTCGGCTGACACTCTATTTAATTTACTTGTTGGTGAGGAATGCCTTTTCCAAGTGCCAATGTGCTGTTGGAAGCCAGGGCGTGCTTTTCTTAATAATTTAGGAATACATAATTATACGAAGGGGAAGAAATTATTAGTTACTCCATTTCTGTTGCAGTATGGTATGGAACAACTTTAATTGATAAGACAAATAAAGTAATACATAAAAAGATGCCTCAAACAGGGCACACAACAGAGCTAAGAAACCATCTTGACAAAGACAACTTGATCTAGGGAAGAAATAACATCACTAAAAGTGAATGGGATAGAAATAAACATGTGCTTGGAGAGATAATGTAAAATGGGGAGTGATAATTGACGAAAGTACGCTGAAATTTTCTTGTGAGCAATTATGCCCCAATTTTGCACATGTTTTATAATATAAAAATCTAACTGTACTCTATGCTTTCTCACCTACCGCTTAGAAGCGCAGTTCTTTGATATATTTTTCTTATAATAAGGAGAAGAGGTGCGAGTTTTTTCATTAATAGAAAACGGTTAGTCAAATTACAAATCTAACTGTCTAAATAACACATTTACATACGCAGCAGTGCGGCACACAAAAAATCTTTGATGGCGGTGCTACCGAATAAAAGAAACTGGCTACCGAATTTTCTTGGGCTCAATTATGTCCCAATTTTGCAGACGTTATAAAATAAAAGGTCTAATTGTGCTGTATGCTTACTTTCACCTGCCGCGCTTAGAAGCGCAGTCGTTCTTTGTTATTTTTTTCTTATAATAAGGATAGAACGAACAAACCTATAATAAGGATAGAAGAGCACTTCTTTGTTATTTTTTCTTAGAAAAGGAGAGGTGCGAGTCTTTTCATTAGTAAAAGAAAGGTTTGTCAGAATACAAATCTAACTGTCTAAAAACACATTTACACACGCAGCAGTGCGGCACACAACAACAAAAAAAATTCTTTGACGACAGTGCTACCGGAAAAAAAAAGAACAACCAGCTTTCAAAAAAAAAAAAGAACAACCTAGCGGTGACTAGTAGAGATGTATTACCCCTGCACCACAAAGACCCTTCAATAAGCACCTCTTGATGGATTTTATTAGAATCAGGTGAAACATCATGCAAAACAATTCGGCCTACAAATGAAATCAGTACCACTACTCGTGTGTATATTAATGGGCACTAGATTTACATTCTGGTAGGTGAGTAGTACCCTCATATCTCACCTTTTGCTCCCATTACTAACACATAATTGCATATATGTAAGACTGAAATTAAATTGAAATATATCCCATCTCGGTTGAAACGTAGATATAGCATAAGGAATACGTGCACCAAGTTACCGACTCAAAGTGAAGGTAAAGGGCGTTCCAATTTTTTGGGCAGTTTTTTTTTCCTGTTGCCATAGTTTAGCGTGCCACAAATTTTTAGTGGTTCCTCACATGTAATTTTGGTAGCTAAAACATTGCCCGAGATATGATGTCGCATTCGCCAAACCTAGGAAACGTGCACCAAACCACCAGTCAAGCGAAAAAGGACAGGTATGCCCTCAGTGTAGAAGGGGAAGGAAGGAACGGCGGAGTGATGAGAGGAAGCATTGTAGCCTTGTAGGTCTACTAAGGTTTGGAGGAATATCTTTTGCTACAACTCCAGTTAAAGCTACCTTCTCCCAAATCCAGTTTACAAGGTAGAAAATTGGAACGGTGAGAGCCCAGCTCGCATTCTTTCTAGCTCAGCTCCTTTTTGAGGGTGTGAGATGAGAGGGCCTTCTCTACGGCCGTGTTTAGATGGGTTCGTGTTTAGATGGGTTGTGAAAAAATTTTAGGATGTCACATCAAAGGAAATTTACCATTCAGAGTAGTAAACGTAAACTATTGGTAAAACTAATTACAGATCTAGCCAGCAAATCGCGAGACAAATCTAATGACGGGTAATTAGAGGGTAATTAATTAAGAATTAGCAGACAGTTACTGTAGCATTACTGTTGCAATCGTGGATTAAGTAGGCTCGTTAGACTCGTCTCGCGACATACACTCCATCCATGTAATGGATTATTTTTTTTCATCTATATTTAGTACTTCATGCATATAAGATTCTCTTTGATGTGATGGTTGGAAAAAAATTACAGGCGCATCTAAACACGGCCGATATCCCTAAAAGAAAAGGAACTTCCTCATCCGGACAAGCACAGAACAAAAGCAGGGGAGAGGAGGAATTTTAGCTGCCACCTAATGCTAGTGGTGAATATATAGCCCGCCACGCGAGCTTCAAATTTAACCGTTGCATCGTCGCGGCCGCATTATTGACTGATTTGCAAAAAGATACACATGCACAGGCCATTTGCTGCGCAACTGTAGATAACCACCTCCATTATTGTCAACAAGTTGCTTTGCCTCTCTCTCTGACCCGCCACTGCTCCCAGTGTTGCTACGTACTAGTACGTACGTACGTACCCGATTAAAAAAGTGGTCTACGTCTACAAGTACCCATTAAACTAGTAGACGCTAGGTGATTAGCGCGGTTGTACTCTAGCGCGTGTCCTGAGCATCTGCCCCGACAGCCGTGGCTCCCTCGGCTCCACCGCCGACGTACGCGCGCGCACCCCCCATCGGGCACGCGTACGCCCGCCCGTCGTCCGCACCGACGCCGCCGTCGTCGACCGACCGCCACCGGAGATGAGCAAGGCTAGCTATCGAGGACAATCGCAACGTGCTAATAAGAGCATACTACTCCGGAGTAGTACATGGGAAGGGGAAAGTAGTAGATGACGTGTACAGTTCCGGATCGATCGACAGGAGAGGGTTGGCTTCAAGGTAACGTCTAGTAGACAAGGCCAAGCTATCGCACAGACTGAACATAAGCAGCAAGGTCGGTCCCTTTGCTAGGGGACTGAGGTTGACATCCACTGCACGCACTGGGGCCCCGGCCTCGCCTTCACCTCAGCAGCACTGTGCTTTCGCAGAGAAAGACGGTTGGAGCCCACCGTCGTGTAGGACTGACCGAGTGTGAGCAAAGCTCTCAAGCTCGGATCCCTGCGTGCGAGAGAAAGAAAGACAAGCATCGGCATCCATCCCCCTTCTCAGGTGTTTCCCCCTTTCTCGGAAGGAGGAGACGAGCCGAGCACGAGCCTCAATTCACAGGCACACCCAAACACGCCACTTGCAACAAATTAAAAAGCAGCTCGGCGGAGCGTGTTTACGAGCATGGCACGCCATCCACGTCGCAGCCTGTTGTTCCGTCCTGGGGAATCGGTCACGATCCTGGCTTGGCTTTGTATCGACCGACATGTGGCCTTTTCTCCTCCGGCTTTGGCCAACTTCCTAGAACACCTAAAAACGGAACAGGGGAGCCCGGGGCGGCGCTTTGATCTTTCAAATCCCTGCTGCACACAACACTTTCTCGCCCTGTACCAGCGTCTCTGTCATGGACAGGGATTCTACGCCCGCTGCTTGTCTACACTCGCAGGGGTCCATCCGGTACTCATTCTCGTATTGACCGGGGAAGAAAAAGTTTGCAAAGCAAACAAGAGCTCGGGATCATTAGTCCAAGATGAGGAAAAAAGCGGCTCCTAAGTAGGGCCCCAAGGAGGGAGAGAGGAGAATACCAAGCAAGCTAAGCAGAGCTTTATCTGCCTGTCTCAAGGACTCCCAAAGCATCATATTCCCAACTACTACGCAACATGTGTACAAAATATAGTACGCCCAAGTTGCAAAAAGCCACCGGGGAAAAAGGCACAATACACCTATTCCTGCACCAGCCGTCGTACCGCTACCACTTTGACAACTCCTCCTGACCTCCTCAGCCACTAGGCTACACTACACACACAAACACAGGCAGCTGCTAGTGATCCAGCAAGCACTAGTGCAGCGCAGGCAGTACCGGCCGGAGCTGACTGACACTGGTGAAGCGAGAAAAAGAAAACAGCAAGGACGAGACGCCATGCACACACCCTCAGCCCAGCGGTCAGCACGACCGCTTTACTGACCGCATTACCCCCAATAATTACCTCCCCGGCGCCCCTACGACGCCGCCTAATAAAGTTCAAACGGTAATGATCCGTCAGGTAAACATGTGCCCTAGCAGAGATGAGATTCAGAGAGCCAAGGAGGGAAGAGGGATCATCAAATGATACGGGCCACGCCCCCCATGTGTCTTACCCCATGTAAGACAGCCTGTACGCCGCAGGCTTTCTCTTCTCGCTCCTTCGCCCAGCTCCAGTCCTCGCTCCCTAATGGAGCCTGTACGCCGCAGGCTTTTTCGCTTCGCCTCCAGCTCCAGTCCTCGCTCCCTAATGGAGCTCGTCCTTGTTGCCCGTTTGAATTGAATTCACGCCTTTTTCTCCCAAGCTTAGCTTGCCAAGTTGTTGCCACCCACACCCAAGAGCAAATGAAACGATAGGGCGGTTTGCAATGCAGCCAAGACGAGAGTAACAATCCCTCCATGGCTCCCTAGTTGTACGCAGTTCCTACGGTTTGAAGGCCTGCGTGTGCACCTGCAAATTGAAGGCCATGTTTTCGGTGAATCGAATGATTGTCAAAGGGCCTGCCCTGATGGCGACGGGCGGCATGGGGATGGGGGTAAGAAAGGAAGCATACCATGCCATGCATGTCTGCGCCTCCAAGCCCGGCTTTTCCCTTGCGTCCTCCTCCGTCCGGCGCAATCATGGGCGGTGCGCAGCAGCCAGCGCCGGGCAGAGGAGGTGACGGCGAGGACGACGGCGATCACCATCATCAGGCCACATGATGGCTCCCTTGCCAAGAAGCCAGTACTCCTCCGACCCTCCCAGTTCCAGTACGCGTCCTGCTCTGGTGAAAACAGTAAATGGGTATGGGTAGGATTCAGAAGGAGTAACAGGTGAGTGAAAGGCTCGTCGTAGGGGCTGGCTGGCACTCACCTTGATCGCCGGCCGAATGGAATGGAAGCTGCAGGCCGTATCCTAGCTCAAAAGTGATGGACAAAGCTATGCATGGATTAGTCGAGCAGAAAGAACCTTGGACGGAGAAGATGCAGTACCTTCGAGAGACCGGCCATGAATGGAATTGATTGGTTCCAAGGAGAGCCATGCTCCAATGATGCACAATGCCTCCAGAGACACGTTTGTTTGAACAAGACCGAAAACAGGAATGCAAGTACACATAACGCTAGAAGACAGCGATTTCTCTGTCAATCATAGTATTACAAGGAAACGTAACTGCTATGTCTATAAATCTATATATCCCAGTAGGCAGAAAAAGAAATTAACCTTTAGTTCTTGCCAGATAACTTATGAGACGAGCGATGCATGACTAACAATGCATCACAAATTGAGGAACAGAGCATAATAATAGAGGTAACAAACACACAACATAAATATACGGGGGAGAACTAAACCAGGTTCCACTGAACTGCTGCATATCAACATTATTTTCATAAAACCCAAATGGTTATACACTCTTCCTCGTTTTCAAGCATCGCCGATTACGAACATATTGACAAGTAACACTTCATTAATCTCTGCAACCTCAATGGCCCCATAGAATCATATATGGCAAAGAGACAGTCATTCGCTAACCAAACTCCATGATCAAAGGACAAGGCATATCTCCATCTCATGCCCAACTCCCCACCCCACCAAAATCTAGAGCGAGGAAGCAAGAATTAACAATATGGGCACAAGGAAGAAATTCTAGAAGGCAAGCAAAAGTAAAGAAGAAACAATTAAACGGGGATGTTACACTGATGAGGGTTCCGCACTGCCAGGTTCATTTGCCACATCATCTGCCCCTTCAGCTAGTAACTCTGCATCCTTGTCTTCATCGCTAGAGAAGTCCCTCCTCTCTAGCTTCGAATTTGCAGCAACAAAAACCAACCGGTGCGCTCGACTAGTGCCACCTGCCAAGCTCCCTGGGGAAGAGAGCCAGCGCACCATTGACGGTGTGCACCTGAATCCCCTGGAGGTCGCATGGAGGAAGATGAGCCGCACAGCTACCTTGCCGAGCGACTTGAGCTCGCTCAAGCATGTCTCCCAAACAAGTCTGCTGCTCTGCTTATTTGCAACCTTCATCTTCCCTGTGGACGGGTCAGGTTGCCTCACCTGCACAGCCTGTGCATACAACGGGTCCAACCCATCCGACCGCCATTTCATCAGCTCCATCAGAGCAATGTGCGCCTCTTCCTGTGACACCATTCTGGTAATCAGCCTGTCGACGTCCTTCTCCTGATCAGGAGTCAAGCACTTGAATGGAGGAAGGTAACGCCCACTGGCATCCTTGACAAGGTAGAGAGGATCCAAAATGAATGCAGCAGACCAGGCTGGGTGGTAGTTTTTCCTGAACCTCTTCTCAACAACATTGAGAGCAATGCCTTCATCAATGTTAAATTTCTCACACCAATTTCTAACCTTGCTCCGCAACTCCTCCCAGAGTGGTAGGCATTGCCCAACAAGAGGGCGGTCAGCCTCCATCTCCTTCACCATGTCCATGACCAGCTTCACGAGTGAATGCACGGCATCAACCTCTATCCAAAAAGCATCGCTGTGCACCATCTCCCCCATCTCCCTTGCGACTGAGTCATCGATGCACACCAGCTTGTAGGAGTCCTCCTGCACAGCACGATGGAGAGGGTGTGCAGAGTTCAAAATGTCCTCCATCATCTCAAAGGCCGCGCGGAAGTCACTGCCATTGCCGTTGAATGGCACATGTGCGACTCGAAGCAGCGAGGCATGCCCGAGCTCTTGGATTTGGTGCTTGTGCAGCAGGGACCGCACCGTCTGCTTGGCATTGAAGTAGGCGGCGAGCTTTGCTGACTTGGCTATAGCAGTGCGGAAGAGCGGGAGCTCCCGCGCGAAGTCCCGCACCAACCGGTTGAAGCCATGGATTTGGCAGGACAGGTTCACCATCCAATGGTGCTTGTTCTCAAGATCACGAAGCGCTTTTGATTTGAAGCGATCAGAGACGATGCCCGCGCAGCGGTGGAGTTCATTGGAGGAGCCGGAGGAAGAGACGGACGCCACGGCGTCGAGCATCAGCTCCTCAGCGTAGTCCGAGGGCGCCACGGTGGGCACCGGCACGGCGCGGTGGAACACGGACGTGCCATTGGGGAGGTTGACAGAGAGAGTGACCACCTGCTCCCGCCAGCCGTCGGCGGCGAGCTGGAAGAAGAGCGCGTCGCGGACCCGAGCGGCGGCGTCGGCGCGGGCCTCGGCGAAGCGGGCGTCGAGGCGCGGGCCGGCGAGGTCGGCGCGCTGCAGGTCCGGCAGCCCGACGTGGCGGAGGAAGGCCCTGAGCTTGGGATGGCTGGCGGCGGAGAGCGACACGCCGGCCGAGGACTCGAGGAACCAGTCGGCGAGCAGGGCGAGCGCGGCGTCGGCCTGCGGTTTGGGCATCATTGCCGCTGGCGATGCCTTGGGCGACTTGAGGCGCTTGACGCTGTCCTCAAGCATGGCGAGCGCGCCGAGGTCCTCCTTGCCGCCGGAGAGCACGAGCGCCGACTGGTGCGGCGGCGGCTGGGGCGCCGGCAGCGCTGGCAGCGCCGGGGAGTATGCCGAGGACGGGTCGACGAGGAGGAGGTGCTGGCGGGGGTCCGCGGGCGTGTATGCGGGAGGCATGGAGTGGCGCTTGCGGCTGCCGGAGTGGTGGTGGTGGTGGTGGTGCTGGTGGCGCGGCGAGGAGGGCGCAATGTAGGAGATGGGGATAGGGGAGGAGGCGGCGGAGTTGGACGGGAGCGCGAGCTGCTGGTGCTGCGCGGGCGTGGGCGTGGGCGACTGCTGCGAGCCCGAGGCGGCGGCGGGCCCCGGCGGCGGCGCGGAGAAGTTGGGGCAGGTGCCGCGCTTGAGGTGCTCGGAGGCGGTCCTGGACGGGTTGGAGGCGGAGAAGACGGCGGAGCAGAGGGCGCAGCGGAGCTTGACGGCCTTGGGCGGCATGCCGGTGTCGGCGGGCGGGACGAGGACGGGCTCGAGGTGCGCCCAGTACCAGGCGCCCTTGCCCTTCACCGCCTTGGCCCGCACCGTGAGGAGGGCCTCGTAGCGCTTCTGCGCGGCGCGTGCGGCGGCCTCCTCGCCGCCCATTGCGGGAGGCGGCGCCGCCGCCGCCGACGCGGCCGCCTGCTCCTCCTTGGCCGACGCCGTGGACATGGCGGCCGGACCGATCGCGTCGCCGCCGGGGGGGAAGAAGGGACCGGCGGGCGGGAGGAGTAAGGAACCAGCGATCGGCGCGCCGATCGCGCCGGGCGGCAGGGAAAAAGAAGAGGAAGGGAACCAACCCCCGTTCTCTTCCTTTCCGGTCACCAACCCGCCAATCGAATCCCGCGGCGGCGGCGTGGAATTCCCCGCGGCGCGCAGCTAATGCGGGAGCCGATGGGCGGCGGCGCGCGCGGCCGGCGATCGGCGCGGCGCATTGGGCGGCGCCCGCCGCGGTGGGCCGTCCATGGGGCGCGCGGGGGTGGGTGGGGTATTTCGTGGAGGTTTTGGGGGGTTTAGATAGAAAGGGGGATTTGGGATGCGGGGGGAGGCGGAGGAGGAGAAAACAATGCAGGGCAATGCCAAGGCGATGGTAGAAAGAAAGAGGAGAGAGACACAGGAAAAAGGGATTGATAGGGACAAAAGGGGAGAGGCGAGGAGGAGGAAGAGATGGATGAATTGAGAAGAGTCGTCTTCCTCTGCCCCTGTGTCCTCCGAATACCAATACAATATTTTTCTTTTTTCCACGACCAGACGTTCTCTTCTTCTTATAGGCAGCCTCGTCTCCCCTGGCTGCCCTTGGGTGTGTGTACACAACCACAGCACCTGCTGCCTCTCTCCGAAAATAATGGGGGAAGGAAATCTAATCAATCTTGTTGTGGCAGCTCGCAATTCTGCCTGGCGCTTGTTTTTGTGTACTACTTCTTTCTTGGTCGATGGAAACTGGAAATAGTAGCGTGAGGTGGATGGTGAGGGTGGTAGGGAGAGGGAGATTTTGGGGGCTCACTGGTTTACTGCTGCTGGTAGGCGGGGGGAAGACGAGGATGGATGGATGATGACGGTGGGGGATGGAGATGGGAAGGAGGAAGAAGTGGGGAGGGCAAGCTAGGAATTTAAAGGAGGGGAAGGGGAACCTCTCTCGAATTCTTATTTTTTTTTCCTTCTTTCTGTGGTCTTTGGGGCAGGGTTGACCGCCCCCCTTCCCACCGCGCCACCAGAGAGAGGAGGGTCCAGGGCACCAGCACCACCAAGGCCGCCGCCTCCCTCCGCAAGAGGAATGCCCTCTGGGAGAACGCTGCCCTGTTGTTTATGGTACGCAAGGCCTAAATGTAAAATACTCAAGAGGAGGGGATTGCGTGTGTACAAGTGTGCTGTGCCTCGCCCTCTCTACCGGTAGTGTGTAGGCTACTATGCAATGACCACCCTCCCTAGGATACAATACAATATACTACTACTGGTATACAGTGACAATACAATTATTGTGGCGGAATAGTTTTCTCTGTGGCCCTCGCTCGTCGCCGCGAGGTGAGAGATTCTGGCCACTCCACGCCCTGTTCATCTCGACCGGACCTTTCTTGTCACCCGAGACCGTTTCTTCCCCGGCGGCCGCTGCCGTTTTGCCGTGCAGCCCGGTGCGCCACCTTTTCATTTCCTATTTTTCCTCCGTGCATTTTTAGTAGCACTGTTAGCTGATGTCACGGCCCAAAATGCCGTGGCAGAAATTTGTAGCGAGCCATTCATCAGCTGCAGCAACACAAGCACATACTTTGTACGTACTGTAGTAGCAAAGGGGGCACACGCTCTGCTTTTGGCTGCACGGTATGATGATAGGGGGTGCGAATGAGCGCTCGGAGTCGGCACCGGCGTAGAGCTAATGATTTAGCCATGGATGATGGATCACGGATAGGTTTCTCTCCGATCCGCGACACAGTTTTTCTTTTTTTTTCTACCTTTTCTTTTTCGTTTTTCTCTTTTCCTTTGTGGGCTTGTGGCACGCATGCCGGTCTCCTCTACGGTCTACGAGTCCAAGGACGCGTACGTGGCATCCGCCCATTGGGTAGAGGACACGACATTGGACTGTTTGCAAGGCATGCGTAATGGCCAGGGGAGACGACTACTCCCTCTCCCTCTACTGTATTCCCTCGAGAGATTAATTGCGTGCCCTGCCCAGCCCAACATAGACGGGTACCAATTCTGGATCGGGGTGTGCATGACCCTGCTGGCCCCTGCAATCGCTGCGTTGTACACGTATTGCCACCCACCTGGGAAGAAAAGCTATTCACATTTATGGGAAACGTTTGAAAAAGCTAGCCACGTTCGTTGAATTTCCTGGTTTTGTTTCGAGGACGGACAACAAGGCGTACATGGATATAATTTACGGGTTCCACATGCAAACCGTGCACAATCTTTATTGCCGATCCTTTTTCTTAATTCGCCTAATATTTTACTCTTATATTATGTTTAGGGCTAATTTTATTTGTCACTCCACGTCCAATTTCAAAGAAGATTCCAAATTGCTCTTTTTTTTCCTGGCAGTGGCCGCTCTGCGTAATACTCCGTACTCCGTAATTTTGAGAAACAAATTAGTTGGGGTCATGGATAAGAAAACTGAGTAAATGGCAGTAAATGGTGCCTATGAATGCAGAACTGGGACATTCTGCATGAATTTCTTCGATTTTTTTTTAAATCTAGCAACTACTGGATCCCTACTTCGATAACCCCACTGATATAATCGTCAATCAAATATACAACGTGACGTCGTTAACAGTTTGGGTACCCCAGCCCCCTGCACACGTTACAACTGTAACCCATCATACCAAATTCACTGCACCACATGGGAGGCTCTCAGGATATACACTACGTACATATACGACAAAAGAAAACAACACGGCAGCTCAATGGACAAGAATCCTATTCCTTGCATCGATTATTATAAAACCGTATTATTGTCTGTTTATGTCTTTCTACCGAGGTGCGGCTGCTTGTAATTGATAAAAGCCAATTATTTCACAATCCTCTTTTTCAAAAAAAAAAAGCTTGTGCGCCCTTTGTCCAATAGATTATCTATATAGGTAATGTCAATCCGGTTTAGTAAAGGAATTGACAAGATTTGAGTCGATCGCAGGAATATAAATCGTGAATAACTTTTAAGTCGTTGAGTTTGGAAATGTGAAAACTACATGAATACAATAAATATCTTTATAAAAATAAGAAGTCAAAGTTGTACTTTGGAGACTGTGTCGCTATCCTAAATGACTTCCTTTGCCAAACCAGATGGAGTATGCTAATGAATCGTGTCTGTTAGAGTCTTGGAAACAGTGCATACAAAGTTTGCCCCGTGCAAGTTTCATCAGGTTTAATAGTCTTGGAAACAATGCATACACAGTTTCATCCTGATGAAACACCTTCCCTCTCTCTCTTCACAATTACCTTGCCATGTCATCACAAATGCTGATGTGTCACTGTATTTAATGTACATAAAACAACCTCTATGAAACTTGCACTGGGACTAGCCTTATATCGACAGTTGCAGGATTCAATTGAATAAGATACTAATGACACCAAAACTTGAAGAAAGTGGGCATAGCCTTAATGGTGATCATGTGCCAGATATAGAATTCCAAACGGGCCACCCGGCCCTAGCCTGAAGTTGTCCGACCCGACGCGGCCTGGCCCTATCAGGCCCGATGGTCTCCTCGTGTCGGGGGCGGGTCGTGCTGTCGTGCCGACCTGGCGGCCCAGGCCCGACACCACGACCTCACTTTCGGGCCGGGCCGGCACAGTGGCACTGTCGGCCCGTCGGGCTAGTATCAGCCCATCGGGCCAGGCGGCCCGAAGCCAGAGTGGAGGCCGCAACCGGTGCGGGGGAACTGCAGATGAGGGCATCACGGCCGGTGCAGGCCCCCCACGGCTACGGGGGAGGTCGGTAGGGCCGAAGCAGGGCCCTTGCGGTGGCACAGGCAGCCGGCTGGGAAGGAGGCGCCTGGGTGGGCGACGACATAGGCAGCCGGCGCGATAGAGGAGGCCCCGCGCGACCCTGGCTGAAGGAGGGAGGGAGGGATGCGGCGCAAGCCGGCTTGGGAGCTCCACCCCTTCCGCGCAATGGAAGCGACGCGGCTGGATCTCCGTGATGAGAGAGCTGAGGGGTCGACGGCCGACGGGGTGAGGGAGGGTCGCCAGGCGGCCGATGAGGGAGGAAAGAGGAGGCGTCCGTCGCAGATGGGGAGGGAAAGAGTGCCGGCCAGCGTGGCTAGCATGGATAAAAGGGTGGCGGCCGACGCAGCTAGCAGGGAGAGAGGGGAGGCAGCCAGCGCAGCTAGCAGGAAGGGAGTGAGGGGCGACGGGTTGAGGCCGTGACCGTGAGAGGGTAGGATTGAGGGGTGGGCACTGGGAGGGGTGGGGTTTGAGGGGAGTTGGAATGGGCCGGTGTGAAGCTTTTACATGCTTTTGTTGGCGGGCCAGGCCACTGTTGTGCTTTAGGACGGGCCACAATCGTGCCGTGCCTTGGGCCGACACTACAGGGCTGGGGTGGCGGCCCAGGCACTAAGGGGTCATCGAGTCGACCCGGCACTAGGCACTATCAATTGGGCTTCGGGTCGTGCTAGTGCCGTGCTTTTTAGTGTCATGTCTCGTGCCGCCAATCATGTCCGACCCATTTGGAATTCTATAATGCCAGATTAAGATAGGATTTTTGGCATTAGGGGTGGGCAAAAATTCACCAAAAACCGATTTAACCGACCAAACCGAACCGACTTAACCGAAAATGTCGGTTAACTGAATTTTTTATGATCTATTCAGTTAAGACTTTGGCACTATTAGGTTAACCGAAATTTATTCGGTTATGAATTGGCGTTAACCGAATTAACCGATTAACCGAAATTCTTTCTAACTTATTATATTAAACACTAAAAGTGTGACCATTTACATATTCAAATGTATTTTTAGGAGACTTTATTTTTTAGAATCATTATTTGTTGTTTTCTCCTTTTCTTTTATTGCATGACCATGTCTAGTTAGGTGCTTTCCAATATGATTATGTTGTAGCATTATCTTCTAGAGAAGTATAATATGTATTACGGTTAACCGATTAACCGAACCGATTTAACCGAAACCGAATTGGGTCGGTTAATCAATTTTGATGGATAAATTCGGTTAACAGTCTGTCATAACCGAAATATATTAAAACCGATTTAACCAAACCGAATTAACCGATTTAATCGAATGCCCAGGCCTATTTGGCATACTTATTGTAAAATCACTTATGAGCCTATCTGACAACTACATCAAAGGGTTTTTGAAAAGATATAAAACTTGCACGTGTTGGACTAAATGTAGGTCATGTTTGGAAACACACAGCTTGTAGATGAGTTTTTAAATTGTATATGCATTTTAAATGAAAAGTCGGGTGTTGTTTATTATTTGTAGTTAAACACATTGGTTGTAAACTTATATTCAACAATCATGGTGTAATTTTACTCCAAACATAGGTAATTTGACTTTAATGTCACCACATTTGACAGGTGGGCAATTAATAAAAAGCACATTACACATAAAGAATTCTAGAGTTACCTAATGAAAGTGAGTTTCCACTTGATCTTTTAAAAGATTCCTTCCGATGCTAATTAATTTGATTTCTTCGAATTTTTTAGAACTTTTAAACCCTGTTTTTACCTATTTTTGCAATAGTGCTGCACTTTTACTACGAATACGACCTATGTGATGCATATTCCTCTTCCACAACGTTTCAAAGGGTCGTTTCTTTTATTTATTTTAAGCCTTCTCTTTTTGTTTACGCTCATATGCAAGCATGCACACCCACACCTTATAAACTAGGTGATTCCCCGCGCGTTGCTGCGGGATTTGAGAGTTTTTTGATAAACTATGAACCACTACCAATCCCGATTAATACAAAACAAAAAACACTTAAAAATAAATTTGACGTTATGACATTTGGGATTTGACAGCTACCCGTTTATATAATGACCCTTAGTTATTGGAAGATGACGTGAACATGTTGCATAAAGAAAAAATTGATGGAAAATGATGGATATATAACTTGCATTTTGAGAAAAATAGAGTTAATGAAGAAGATGAGAGGCCAGGAGGCTCTTGATATGCCGCGCTGCCATTCTAAATAAAGGAGGAAAGATCAAAAGTGCTAGGATGACGTGGCTTGCTGAGAGTTGAGAGAATTCCCTATAGTGGGGACCGTCTATATAGTTATATAGTTATATAGAATGCATGCATATTCTATCGACGAGCACATCTGACAGGCCGGACCGATATGTTTTTGAGAATGCTAATGTTACCAACATGAATACACCGTCTACTAGCTATGAAGAAAATAGTTAGCCACCGTATCTTATTCGGCTACAAGATTTCTCTCAATTCTCAAAAAGTCACGTCAGCACCTAGCATGCATGCAAGTGCTCCTTAACACCTTCTCCGTGACCACGATCTAGCAAAATAGAATCTCCACTCTATTCATTGCCACAGTTAGATAAATGAATCGCATTAACCAAACCTCCACCATTATTGGTTGTTCATGCCTCTGGCCCTTCTCCTCCTCTCCTCCTGTAGGCGGCGAAGCTAGCACAAAACTCATGGTGGTGCACAACACTTACAACATGTCTAAGTTCAATTGATTTTCATAGTCAAAACAAGATTCTTAGTGCTAAATACTTTCTTTTGCCTGGTGCCGGTGCACCACCGTAGCTCAACGTGGCGTCGCCCCTGCCTGTAGCCTGAGAGGCAGCACGACAAACCTAAGCTTGATCTCCTCACGGACTTCTTCCACTCCATATTGCTGTCAAGTTAAGGGTTCATCGTCTTCTTCGGATTGTGTAGTGTTCATCTCCTCATCCTACCAAAAATAGTGGTTCACCAACAACAATTTAAAATGTTCTCTTACTGCAACTTATTACCAAAATTTTATGCTTTTGTAATCATTTCTGTGGTTGCTTTCTATTTCATATTAATAACACGTCTACGTCTTTGTTTTAGTTTTGTTACATCATATCTCCGCTACCAACAACAAAAAAACAATTTCAATTAGAATGGCACATAAACCCTTATATGTATTATTTATTTATTTATTCTTCATATAGTTCTTTTGAGAAGATGCAAGATAGATATGTCCAACAGTGAATAAGCTCATGGATGATACAAGGCCAAAAGGTTGTGTCAATCTCAAAGGCAATTCTTAGATTGAAGACATAACCAAGCACCTACCTATTTAAAACCACACAATCATTGTTCAATACATACGAAAGGGACAACCATACATGCAAGCTATTTTCAGTTATTTATTACAACTGTATATTATTTTTATCAATGAACTGCATATGTATCCTCAATTATCTATTAATAAAAATTCTTTACAAAATGCATCAAATAATCATTAAAAAATTACGCAAAATATTCTGTGGCAACACGCAGAGAATTCACCGAGTTTTAAGTATTTCTATTATCTTTTTGAATGAGCCCGAAGCTATTGCACTCTAGTTTTTATATATAATCTCTTTACTACCCCACCCAAAGTGTATGGGCCACTAGCTAGAACCTTCAAAAATAATTTAAAGGGCGACGCAATACTACATTGAGGCATAGACCGTACCGTTTCTTCTATTACTTTTTAATAAACTTGTCACGCTGGTTTGGTGCTATGGCCCTGTTTAGATGAAACGCGAAATTTTTTTCGAGTATGTCGGGCACACATTTGAAGTATTAAATATAGACTAATTACAAATTCTGTCAGTAAATCGCAAGACGAACCTAACGAGTCTAATTAATCCGTCATTAGCACATGTTTACTGTAGCAATTTATTGTCTAATCACGACCTAACTAGGCCAATTAGATTCGTCTCGCGAAGTACACTCCATCCATATAATGGGTTATTTTTTTCAACTACATTTAATATGCCATGCATGTAAGGGAACATACTCGAAAAAAAATTCGCGAAACATCTAAACAGGGCCTATAACTAGAAAAGTTTTGATATTTTCAAATCAGCCATGGCTCCCACCAGATATTCCCGAGCCACAAATGGCTACCATCCCGCCCATAGCCAGTCCTGGTCCTCTCCGCAAATCTGCTCCAGTCTAAAAGGTAGAGAGGCACAAATGAACTGAAAATCCCTGCCCACTCCACGTACGATACAACTTGTAAAGTATTTCTTGTCCGGCCGGCCCCTTTTTCCTAAAACAAATTTCGTATCATGATGTTCTGGAATAAATGTGTGCAGAGATATGATTTTCCAACATGGTAATATCCTGGGAGATTGTATGGCTCTCTCATCTGATCTACCTCTACCCCTATAGCTTGGCCTATGGAACAAAAGAAAGTAGCTTTGTGCTGGCTGGGTGGGATCCTTTTTATGTACACGGCATGTAGCTTGAATTCGCTACACCCTGGAGAAAATGTCCAATTTTGACATGACCTGCCCCTTTCCCGGAGGAAAAAAAAGATGAAAAGACCCTGATTGCCACGGAGTGATGTGCCATGTAGGAGTACTCCAGTCTTGTGTGTGTTCTCTCGCGCACGTCAGGATGGCAGCAACAGCAGCAGCTTCTTTCGCTGAAAGCCCCTAGACAAGACGTACAGGAGTCTCCTCTGCCAGTACAGTACGTGTATTAATCAACATAGTAATAAGGAGCCACTGCTATTTATATATACTTTACTACTGATACAGAATAGAATAGTACAGTACGAGTCTGATCTAACGATTAACAAAGCTTGCTTATATGATAATCGTCGCTGGTGCATGCCTTTTGGGAAATCATTAATTCTTTTATCTTTTTCTTTTTTGAATAGAGAGACCAGAACAACAGTGTGCTGCTAGTTTCATGAGAAGGTGGAATGCAAGTGTTTGGCGCCGGCGCCGGTAGGCATAGCGATTTTGGAGGCTCAAGGGATATAGTATTATTTTGATCGGGCGGGCAGGAGGGATGGTGATTATGACCGCCTTTTGGTCATTTCAATCACCTTTTTTTACATCGAATGATTCGTGCAATCCGCGGGGGAATATTTTAATGCGTGGCATACGTCTGCGTATCATCTGCCACATACACTTTCGCTCTCTCTCTCTGTGAGCGGCCGGGAAAAGGCGAATAACGACCTAAAACACGATTACGGGGTCGCCATTAATGGTAGGTGTGGTGGTTTCGCGGTGGGCTACCTCTATATGTCTATGGCATGGCCTCCTCCTCTGGCCCCCAGGCCCCGGTCTCTCTCTCTCTCTAGCTCTACATGCTGCGTCTAGGTATGTTTAGGAATAATAATTAATGGTTTTTGCTGTCGACCGACCCACATGGCCCAAAACGAACATGGAAACAACTAACAGTGCTCAGTGGGTGAGAAATGTTAAATTCACGTACCTCCCTTTTTATTCCTCTTGCGAGGTAAAATGTAATTCCATTCCATCATCTTACCTTTGAAGCAGTGATCGAGTCTGTTGGAACTTGTAGCAAGGGTCAGTGACAGTGTGTAACCGCCGACATCATAAAAGAATTGTTAAAGTTTTCTCTTTAGCCAATTATATTTAGAAAATGGTGTTACAAGGACTGAAGAACGGCATACTGGTATTTACGGACATGCATGTAGGGTCTCCATGGTATGAATAGCGAAGCAGCAGAAAAGTTTGTATTTAAAAATGATAGCACATTTGAAATAATAAAACATGATTTATATATGTATTTCTCATGAGTACCTTTGAATAAGGAAACATCCTCTGTACTGTACGTCTTGTTGGATAGTAATATTGGAAACTTTAATTTAATAACACCTAACAGAAATTAGGTGGCATTACATATAAGAAGAAATAGACATAATAAATTCCAGTTGAAAGGACATAACATAATCTCTAGAGTGTTCACAATATAGATATATCTCGCAGTATAACATAAGTACATAACATAGCTAGCGATCAAAATTAAACCACCCCAAGGTTAATGAATTTGACTAATCACATTCACAGCTGCTCTAAACCAACCAAGTTTATCCGGATGTGAGGCCGGGACAGCTATGTAAAAGGCATCTTGCTGCAGTCTGTTAATAAGAATCTGTGGCTGGCTATATCTTATTTATGAAGCTACGAACAAAAGTTTCGGATTAGACGTGACATCCTTTTACGGGTTGAAATTTATTTGCCCCCCCCCCCCCCCCCCCCCCCCCCCCCCCCCCCCCCCCCCCCCCCCCCCCCCCCCCCCGGTTTCCTGTCGGAGGAGAGAACCTTTTAGGCCTCTAATCAGCCCATTTCTATGGGCCTCTTTGGCTAGTTTTGGTAGTCTGCCCGGTGCAACGTGATTCCCACAACAGCATGTAGCTACTAGTTGCATAGCACGTAATTGAGTGCGTAATGTATACTTTTTTCTTTCTTCATGTAGTGGCATGATATTCTCTGTCTCTTGAAGTTACATCGGTCTATTGTTCGCAACTTGAATAGAATAAGTTCAAAAACTAAGACAGCAAGCGAAGGCCTTATCAATGAATAAATTTTCACTCCATGGTATTCTATTATTTAGATTTTGTGTTTCCGATTACACAGACACTACTAGAGAAAGAGCTATCCGCCTCTCACAAATGGCTCGGTCATATTCAGACTCGATGCTAATGGGACTTTAGAATTGGTTCTAAAGGTTAGGAGGCTGAGAGGGGAGCTGAAGAGGCTTTAGCACCGGTTAATGCCAAAATCCCGTGATAAAGCCTATCTATCACCACCGGTGCTAGCCACCAAACGGTGCTAATGTGCAAGAGCGCATTTAGCACCAGTGCTAAAGGTGTGTGCGACGGGCA
The DNA here is from genome assembly GCA_015476505.1 of Urochloa ruziziensis. Taxonomy (NCBI): domain Eukaryota; kingdom Viridiplantae; phylum Streptophyta; class Magnoliopsida; order Poales; family Poaceae; genus Urochloa; species Urochloa ruziziensis. Next base: position 30,587,496 of record CM027123.1, on the reverse strand, counting down.
AAACGAGGCCACCAGGCCAAGCAACGCGCACAGCCGCCTATATTTTTCTTTTCTCTCTTCCTATTCTCTTTCCATGACCTCAATCTTATCTCTTCCCTCTGTCTCCCTCTTTTCTCATCTCTTCTTTTATCTCTCTCAGGTGAGCCCCCGTCAACGTAGGGGAGGGTGCAGCCCGGCGGCGCTGGAGGAAACACGCGGCGGGTGGGCGGTGCGCGGCCCGGCGGCGCGTTGGAGGCGGCGTGCGACAGCGATGCATGACCCATAGGCGAGCTCGAGCTGATGAATGTTTCCCTTTTTTTTTTGAAAATATAGGACAATCATCTTGAATCTATGTATTTGGATTGAATCTCTTTCTCTTGAATCTCTTAAATCTGGGTTCTTTGTAATTTTAGTTTAAATGTTATTTAATCTAGTGACGTTCTTTCTACTTCTTATCTCTTTCTTTCTCTCTCATTTTTCTTTCCACCCTTCTTCTTTTCTATTCCTGAGGAATTCTGTTCTCGAAGAACAAGTTCGTGAAGGATATAGGGTGGTGGAAGGAAAAAGAGGAGAGAGAAGGAATGAGGAGTGAACGGAACAATTTAATTTGTTTTACATGTAATTTCTTTAGCACCGGATATTTGACCCGGTGCCTAAAGGACCCTCTATCACACCGGCAGATTTTGCACCGGTTGAAAAATCGGTGATAAAGGGTGTTATTAACCGGTGCAGATGTCGCCTTCTCTTGCAGTGAGGAAAGAGACAGGACATGCACAGATGACAACCACACGTGTGAGTGCGACCGTAGTACACGCATACAGACATGTATCACCGATTATCACCACAGGGACGCGCTTGAAGACATGCATGCATGCGTTAGAATTTGATTATCAGTAGAGATTAGCTTTTTTAGGGCATTCAGTTAGAGAAATAGTAGTTGAGCTGCGTGGTAACGAACGATTTCGATTATGACATTCATTTTACCGGATAAATTGCATTGATGATCGAGATCGACGGTGTGACGTGATGAGGTTATATGTGGCAAAATGGCAAGCGGATTGCCGGCCCAATGCTCTATACAGTACATGCATAGCCGCCTGTCATCTGAATATAATCTGATTCCAACGGCCCTACAGGCCTACAGGGATTCAGGCATCGTCGACCTCCCAAAGCCATCATTCACCAATGCCAACGCTTGTAGCTAGTCAGAACTTAAATTAGCTAGACATGTCGGACAAAAATTAGGAAAAGTTTGTAATAAGGTCCATTTGCTCCATATAGGTGAAAATTCTCACTGCTGGAAATTGGCCTTAGTATCGGCCAACAACTCGCCGGCGGCGGCCCCCCCGCGCGCCCCCTGGCCGCCACGCCGGGCGGCCCCCGCGTGCCCTGGCCGCGCTGCCATGGCCTAGCCCTGCGCCGCCATGCCGGAGGCCCGCGCCGCCCCTGGCCGAGTGCGGCGGCCCCGTGCGCAGCCGTGGCTTGGCCTCGCGGTCGCCGTGCGCCCCTGGCCTCCGCGCTAGCCTGCGCCAGGCCAGCCGCGCCATCGCTCCATCACCTGCATCAGATCAAGAGGAAGAGAAGATTAGGAGCTAGCTGGATGAGAAAGGGAGCGAGGAAGGAGAGAAACAAAAAAAAGAGATAAGGAAGAGAGGGAGGGGGGAAGCAGGAGAATAAAAAGAGGGCTGGATCGGCTCTCTCCTTGTAGTACGGGCTGGAGCTATGCCCGGTACTAACCTGCTACATTCTGTACCGGATGGAGCCACCAGCCGGTACTAAACAGTCCACGCAAAATTAGTACTGGCTGGGGAAAACAGCCGGTACTAACTTGGCTTCTGACAATTGCGATGCAGGGGTCAGAAATGCACGTTAGTACCGGCTGGTCTCCCCAGCCGGTACTAACGTGGTTTTTTCGGCTACTGTTGTTGTCTGGAGCTGGTACTAAAGGCCCCTTTTAGTACCGGCTCTGCCCAGCCGGCGCTAAGGGTCCTTTCTCCCGTAGTGTCTGTGTACAGAAATCCTGTATATAGACTAACCTCAAATACTTCGATCAAAATTTTAATCTGCTAATGCCCTCGGAATGACGTACATGGTCTCATAATGTGCCACTTGATCTCACTGTAGAGGCAGCTTTGTTATGATGAGTAATTGAAAAGACTACATGTATTGCAGTAACTGAATATTTCCTTTTGATTATATAAAACCTTTTGGGGGTCATGTCAGGCATCATTGCATCAGATCAGGCTCCAGTATAAGATGCCAACAATGTATAACGGATAACAAACACATCAGACCAAAAACTAACATACATCCAGCGCATTGCAGAATATATACATCTCATATAAAAATTAAGCGGCTGTTACGTGTAGCACCTCATACCACATAGAAACGTATAGAGAAAAGCTTGGATGGTGTCTATAGACAGAGAATTTTTTTTTAGAAAAGGGAATTTTATTCCGGCCTCGGCATGAGTTTGGCACTCAACCAATTCTTATTAGAGTTCACGCCTCTAGCATTTAAAATATAAAACCCTTAAAGAGCAAAACCAAACAAAAAAAATAGGCACTAATCCTCCTAAACGATGGGCACCCGTGCTTGGTGAAGATTTCCAAATCCATGCATGGTCTTGAGCGTTCTGCAAGCTCACTTCAAAAATGGTCTTTGCCTCTCCTTTTGTAGAATGCTCTACGAACGTGTCCAATGTTGCACTGAAAATTACCTGTATATAAGAGTGTAATTTTTTTTTGTTAAAGACCATCGTTCATGCAGAGCCAAATAGACCAAAATATGGTACTTGCTCCCACACAGTTGAGAACGCATATGCTTGTCTACTTGTTGGATCCATGCTTCAGATAATTCGTTTATATTAGAAGGTGGTTGCAAACCAAAAGCCATATTAAAATTCTCCAAACAGATCTTGCAACATGACATTCAGAAAAAAGATGTTGAGTAGTTTCTTTATCACAGAAACAATATTGGTCATCGCCCTTCCAACGTATTTTTAATAAGTTATCTTTTGTTAAAATCACCCTTTTCAACAAAAACAGTTGAAGATTTTTATCTTAAGAGGGATCCTTAGCTTCCATAAAGATTTGTTTAGGGGCATGCAATTTGATTCACCGTATATTTATACATTGATTGTACAATAAAGGACCCATGTTTTGATAGATTCCACTTAATAGAATCTTGTTGATCATCAAGCTGCACAAACGCAATTCTTGCAACCAACTCATTCCATTTAATAAGTTTATCCCCAGCTAATGCTCTCCTAAAAGAAACATTAAGAGGTGTGGACATGAGCTACTGTACTATGTTTTTTCCTAGTAATATTATATAAAGATGGGTATTGTTCTTTTAGAGATAGGTGGTCCAAACCACCTATCCTCCCAGAACCGTATATTAGAACCATATGGATGTTAAAACTAAGAGTCCAAGGAAACGATCCTTGACCTTCATAAGGCCTGACCAAAATGTGATCTCCTGGTTTCCACTGAACTTCACAATAGTCTTATTTTTAAATACTTATTCTAAGTTATTCTGCCAAACTCCATTCTCATTTATAGCTTATACAACCACTTGCTAAGAAGACAAGTGTTTTGGATTTCTGGATTTAAATACCCATACCACCTTGATCTTTGTAAACAAAGAATTTCCCATTTGGTGAGCCGGTACTTTTCTTATGGTGTCTCCTTGAAAAAAAAAAGGCAGAACCATACAAATTCAATTTCTTAAGAATACCTTTTGGCAGTTCAAAAAGGGACATCATGAACATGGGCTAGACTACTCAAACCGAGTTTATCAAATCTAGTCGCCACCATATGAAAGAGTTTTCTTTCCAACTGCTCAATTTATTTTGAAAGCAATCTTCGACTATTTTCCACTCTTGTTAGTGAGTTTCTTATGATTCATTGGAATCCCCTAATATCTAAAAGGTAGATGGCCTATTTCAAACCCAAAATTTTTTTTGCTTGCTCCAAGTTATGATCGATACAAAGAATTGTATCACCGACATATTGAAAAATGGAGAGGCCACCATCTACTAGATGTGACACTACCCCCTGAATTTGACCATCCTCTTTTGCTCTAGCTATGAATATAGCTAACATATCCGCAACTCAATTAAAAAGAATGGGCGAAAGGGGATCCCCCAACGAAGACCTTTTTTGGTTTGGAAATAGCAACCTACATCGTTATTGACTTTCATTGCAACATTGCCCCAGAAACAAATTGTTGGATCCATTTGCACCACAAAGGTGAAAATCCTTTCATTATGAGAGTTTGTTGAAGAAAGGTCCATTTTGCTTTATCATATGCCTTCTCAAAGTCCACTTTAAAATTTACATCGTTAAGTTTCTTTCTATGCATCTCATGAATAGTTTCATGTAGGATTGTCACCCCTTATAAGATACAATGACCTGGCAAAAAGGCCGTCTGAGAGGGTTGTGTTACGTTTGAAGCAACTTCATTTATTCTATTTGTTGCTATTTTGTTAAGATCTTAAAACCCACATTTAGAAGACAAATAGGTCTGTACTGCTGTATTCTAGTGGCCTCCTTACATTTTGGTAGTAACGTGATAATTCCAAAATTAAGAGAAAATAGGGCAATATTGCCTTTGTAGAAATCATAAAACATAGCCATCAAATCAGCCTTTTATGACTTCCCAAAAGACTAGATAGAATTCAGCTGGAAACCCATCAGGCCCTGGAGCTTAATTGTGTTCCATGCTGAAAATTGCCTCTTCTCCTCTGTTTAAGAAATTTGGTTTGTGAGAATACTTCTCTAGATCAGAGACTTGAGGGATATCGTCAACTCTATCCTACATTCTGAAATTATTTTCCTCGGGGGGGGGGGGGGGGAGGGGGGAGGAGAGAGGGGGGCGCAAGTAGGTATGGGTATTATAGGAAGAATATGTTCCTTAACTCAGCTTCATCCTTTACGATTTATCATTTCCTTCCAATTGGAAATCTAGTTTTTCTATACT